>VZRU01020770.1:51815-71060 GCA_013398155.1 Pedionomus torquatus
AGCATTGCCAGTGTTTAAGGCATGTAGAGGATATGCCTGCCCACATGGTGATTTTAATGTCTCATGTAGGAAATACTTGCATTTTTTTTTTAATTTGTGTGGTTATAGTTTCATAAAACTTACCGATTTATTATATCATGAATTATCACCTAATTATATTTATTAATTATTAATAAAATGCAGATTTAATTATTTTAGAGAATGAAGGGTAAAAGTACCCTTCAGTCAAATTTGGCTGAAATCAACTAATGAGGTCAGAAGTTATTAGCAGAGAGATGCAAACTGATAGACACAGATACTCGCACACTGCGACCTCCTTGGGAGAATGACTAAAATAAGTCTCTTTTCATCTCAATTTATAGAAGCTGGAGTTGTAAAAGAGATTTCTACCCTCTCCACTCCGGTTGTTGTGTTTTGATACTACTGGACCTTTTCAGCCCAATAGCTCTGTATTACTCATCTCCTGATTAAGATAACTATATTTGGAGTAGCATTACAGACAAATCGACTTGTCATCATCTGCTTGTGGCAAATGTGATGGTCCTGGGAGGAAAGACTTAAAGCAGTTGGTGCGAGGAATTGTGGGGGTGTCACAGGGACGCCCAGCCTGAAGTGCTGGTTGTGCTCGCAGCATCTCTATGGACATGATTTATCACGACGAGGCAGGAAAGCTTCAAGATGTGGAGGCCCCTCACGCTTCCACTCAGCAGGCAGAACATGAGACACGTTGGCAACAGGCAGGCCACCGAGTCTCACAGCAAGAAACTGTCTGGTTTGCAGACGACTGTGGGCTAAAAAGCAAAATGAAGAGGCAGCATGGAAGTTGCACTAGATATGCCCTCCTACAAAATCACTGCCTTCTATGGAAGTCAACACATGGGGCTGAAAATGTTGGAAATGAGAATCGAGACTCTACCTGGAGGATGGCATGTTGGAATAGCACCATCTCACACTACAGATACATTCGAAGTGACTCAATAGTAAATTTTGGTAGGTAATATATATTCCTATGTGGGGTGACATTGTAGAAGCTCACCTGANTACGAAAGATACATTCGAAGTGACTCAGTAGTAAATTTTGGTAGGTATATATAAATTTTGGTATATATATTTTGGTAGGTAATATATATATATGTGGGGTGACATTGTAGAAGCTCACCTGAACTGGAGAAACCTCAAGGAAAGCAAACATTCATAGACTGGAGCTGGGAGCTCTGGTTCTGTGGGGGAAAGCTACTCACATCTCTGAAGGAACAAAAAGATCCTCCTGCTGCAGGCTGAATCCTTGGGAGACAGTGGTGGGAGGACTGAAGACCTAAAAGCCCTTTTCTAAAGAGTGTGGACTGCTGAAATGCCCAGCATAGAAACGGTGACAGCTGGTTGCACAGAATAAGCATATACATTTGAATAATCTCAAAAGAAAAAAGAGAAAGGGTATAGTATGCAAGGGTCTAAAAGCAGCATAAATTGTCTGTGAAGCAACTCAAAATACACAAATAAAAGTGCTCAGCCTTATGAACAGTCATTCAGGAGAAGTAGGGGGAAAAAAAATAAAAATAAAGGTTGTGTCCTAATCTCACCGTTAGCAGAGGAAGCGAAAATGACAGTATACACAGTGACTGAGACGAATGATTTCCAATAGAGAGAAGGCTGTCTGCAAAGTGACTTTGGCAAATTCGAATATATGTGCTGATTCAAATATAGAAATACACCGTAGGAGAAGGCTGCCAGCTGAAAGCTGCCATATTGGTCGGGTTACTTAAATAAGCAGCAGCCTCCTGCTCTTCCATCCTCCAGCCGAATTACGGAGCCAAACGGCAGTGGAGCTCCAGCAGCACATGGAAGTGCTAATAGCAGACCTCAGGAATGTGACAAAGGACTGATGATGCTTAGCAAAAGCTTCCTAAGGCCACCAGACACAGGTCAATAAGAAAAAATCTCCGGAAAAGGGCGAAGTTATTGCTTGGAGCATATAGTTATTGGCATGGGGGGATGCTGCTGAGCAACAGGGGGCCTCGTCACAGGAGAGACTTACAACATCCAGAGAAAAACAGAGTGTTCGTTTTGGGGTCAGTGAAGAATTTAAGCCTCAGGGCATATTTCAAGGACCGGACACCCCGAGGGCAAAGTCAAAGCAGAAATGCATCCCTATTCGCAGCCGGGGGAACTTCTGAAATGCAAAGTACCATTAGCTGTGATGAGGAGGCTGAAGGAAGAACTGACAAGGCTGCAAACAAGAGGTATTATTATGCTCATTGAAACTAGCACAGGGTGAATCAGCAGGAGAAAAGTAGTTAGAAAGTCTTCAGGTAAACCAAAGATCTGCTCTGAGCCAAAACCACTGAGCAGAGCACTTGGAAGAAGTCAGTATCCATTGCTGCTTGCTGGAGACGTGCTACTGTGATTTATCCATGGTTAAACTGCTTGCGACGTCAAGAACGGATTCTGGCATCTTAAGCTAGTGAGCCATCTAGCTTCTTGACAATCTTTGCCATAGCTATTGGCAGGTGTTTAGGGCTTTTGAGCATCAAGCTAGGCCTGACACGGGCTGAAAATGGACTTCTGGTTGTAAAGAGCATAGCTTATGGCACGATCGTCATAGAAGAAGGGGTGCTGTTGAGGCAATCTGGGTCCATGAAGTCAAACTGTAGCAACTTCTTAGCAAGTGCTGTCAACGGTATATTAAACTACAAACAGACAAACTAAGGTGAGAAGAGCTGAGTTTGTCTCCTACCACATGTTTTCTGGTGTTCTTTTTCAGGACTGTGAGAACTACAAAACTCTAAGGAAACACCCAGGATGGCAGACATGAAAAATTGTATAATTTTCAGTAAGTTTTGTCATTCTCCACATGCCCTTCAGATACCTCTGAACCCTTAAGACCAATCACCATGATGCAGCTTGGCACTTGCAGGAGTACCTGAACTGAAGTGGGCACTGAAAGAATAAATAAAACTATATGCAAACACCAGCTTGAAGGGGGCTATATTTATGCATTGATGTATTTATTTATTATTATTAAGGTACTAAGGTATTTATGCAGCAGCTGGAGCTACAACATGATACCTCAGGAGGCTGCAAAGTGGCCTTTTGCAAAGCCCACTATAACAGAGCTCTGACAGACACAGGGAAGCCGTACATCAGATTTGAAAGGAATCTGATTCTCTGCCTCCTGTAGTGAAAGGTTTCTTTTGAGCACAAGGTAGACTTCTGCCTAGACGTAACAGAACACCATAGAAAGGCAGTGCTGAAGGCCCCCAGGTGACTGGAGCACATCCCTGAGGCTCCAGGGGCAAAAGATGAAGGGGTGAAGCCCAGAAAAGGAACTCTAGGAGGCAGACAAATTGACCCAAGTATATGTTTAACCCAAATTAACACAAAGATTTTCCAGATAATCTTAAGGTCAAGTTTGCTGTCCTGGTCTTTTTTTTTTTTTTTTTTTTTTCCCCTAAAAGCACTCCAGAGATGTAATATGTTGTACAGGGTGCTGAGTAAAACAGTCTCACTCATTTTCTAATTAATTTCTTATAAGCCCATGATCAATCTTAACAGCTACTTACCCTTATCGGTAATAATTTTCTTCTCATGAGTCTTCAATCATTATCAATAAGACCATTTTTAGAACAGCTGAAAAAATTACACTGTGCTAGATCTAAACTCAATGCACAGATTTGTAAATATTACGGTTTCATAAATATTTCTAGTCATGCCCCAGGCTGAAATGTTCTTTAGGAGACCTAGACCTCCCACCAGAGACCCAGGAGAGATGCTGTCAGTTCACTGCTCCACCACAGGCTTCCTGTGTGAACCTCAGCTCCTTACACTGTGCATCACGCCCAACTTTAAAGTGTGTGTGTGTAACTGCACTTATCTATCCCAGTGCTGTCTGATACACTCTAGTGACTGAAGAACGCTCTGAAATGAGGTAAGGTTGGACATATATACGCATCATACCTATACATACCTCCAGGTATTTACTTTTTTTTTTTGGTGAATATGCCTAGATGTTAATGATTAAATAGCATCCAATTAGCTACATAATGCTATTTACATGAACAAAGTTTAATCACATTCTCATTAACAGCTTATTATAGTCATTACCCATTATTTATATACAAACCAGATGAATTAGTGCTCTATGTGCATTGAGGATATGACTAGAGACGTCTCTGCTACCTACCTGCCCTTTTACGCTACAAACAGCTAGAAGTTTATTAGTTCCTTTCTGCAATTTTTTGTATAATGTCCAGTAATAACATGCCCATTCATATGAAATATATTTTGGATCATTTTGGTAGTATTCCATTGACTGAAACCAAAGCTGTCCTTCTTGCAATACTTTCATAATGTCTCAATTAAAGACCTTTCTGTTTTATGCAACAGAGACATATCCTTCTCGCATATCATTTGTTAGCAGCAATAATAGCATTGATTTTCTGATTTTTTACAATACATACTTAAAAATTAAATATGTTGTCAATATTGTTTCACGAGAAAAGCATGCTTCTTGTTACACTTCAGGTTTCATTCCTGGTAGTGAAGCGAATGTGAGACTAGAATGAATTGGAAGTTTGCAGTTTCAGCTCTAATCTCAAGACTAAGGCAATTGATTACTTGAGAAGAGTTGGACAAAAAGAAAGGCAAATAAAAAAAATTGCCCCTCTATTCTGATCTAACAGCATCATAGAAATCTGCAGGGGCTTTTCCTGAATTAACTAAGCCATATCACTGCAAACGTGTCCAGATCAAGCAGGACATTTGCTCTGTCTTCATCCTGTGCATTTAATGCACCAACCTGGGATGGCTGCGGAGCTTATCCACTGCTTGCAACTTTGCCTCTCCTGTCAGAAGCTGTTTCCTTGGAGAACAAAGAAGACAAGAGAACAGTACTGTTGCCAGCCAGACTTTCTTTTCAAGACCATGGCAGACACAACTAGGCCACATGAAGGAAAGAGAAAGGGAAGGACTATAATTTTTGTACAGTGTTCTCCCAGGAGAGTCATATATGCCAGGCTTTTTTTTGTCTACCCGAGAACATGGGTTTATTTTCCAAATGTACCTGTTGCTTCTCCATTCTCCTCCAAGGTGACTGTGGAGACAGGCAGACAAAGCATTTGATGCCACTTTCCTACCCATTTTTGACAGGAAAGTCTCAGGACCCACAAAACTCCAATACATTTTCTCTTAAGACATTGCTCTTCTGTAGTGGCTGGGGCTGAAGCTAAAAACTTTTAACCTGACAAATGTCAACACACGATCACAGAAAGAGGAATTTGCTGGTGACTTAGGGAGCTGGGCTGGCAAAAAGTTCAGCTTTCCCTCAATTAAAAAGCAAACGAGGTACCGTTGTATTTTTGAGGCAAGGTAGTTTTGCTCTGATCCCATCAAGCTTTCTCCTTTCAGCATGGGGTGGGGAAGCATAATGCCTCCTTTCACTTTCATGATATTTTCTGTTAAACCCATTTCAAATTAAGTTGATTGCCTAGAGACTATAGCTACTGCTTATAGCTCGCATGAGAGACAAGGCAGTGTAATGATCTGTGACTGCCTACCCTACATGTAGACTACAGCCATCAGTCAACTACATAATCTTCAGCATCAAGATTCATTAAAGTCAGTGGGAGTCACGTTGTTAAAATGCTGAGTGCGATTTGGGAAAGGCAGGGGTTAATACTATAGAATCAAGAAACTGAGTTTAAAAAAAAAAAAACAGAGTTGAAAAAGAAGCTGCTGGAGCAGAAGTGGATACAGCCAGAGTGTAGCGCTTGTGGCTATAGATTACTCTTAGATTTTTGCCACATAAACATTTTGAAAAGAAAACAAATGACAATCTATCATGTCTTAGGAGGTGGCATTCTTTTCCTTTTTTGTTATACTCATCAAAATTACTGATTCTATTTATTAATAGTATTTTTTTTGAAAATTATTGCATACTTATGAACATGTGTCATTGCACCCTCTTTCTTCCCAAACAACCAACTTTATTATACAAATAACTCACTACTTGGGTCTTTGGGATCTGAAAGCGTTAAAAAGAAAGTTAAACCTTAATTATGGGCTGTAAGCTGCTAAAGGGAGAATACTAGAGTGTAGCAATGACATCTGGACCAGTACTAATGCACGTAATGCATATCTGTCACTGACAACTCACTGGGTTACATTTAATTCACAATCATCAGTCATGTCTTCTTTCCTAAGCAAAAAAAGAAACCACACCAGCATCACTAGTAGGAAGCATGCCTTCAGAGGACAGCTTCTTCCATGTGCCATGATTCAAGTGAATGACCTTACAGATGTAAACGGAATAGACAAAGAAATGTTAATAAATATAAAGTGACTGAGATTTTCATATGCTGTGATAACATTTAATCTACCATACCTAATGAAGTTTTGTAGTTCTTCTCTTGCCCATTCACTCTCAGTTTCCCAGTCTGGCTCTCCTTTCTCTTTGTTCTGGGGGAACGTCTCTATGCTCTCTCTATGTAAATCAGGGTACTGCTTGGATTTAGCAAAGCAAAAGGCCAGTAGCACCCATCAGCCAGGAGGAAACAAGTGTTCTCCTTCTTCAAAATCCAAGAACCTGAAATGATTACAAGATCGGTCCAGAGGTTGGCTGAGCTTTTGCTGTGTGTGGTTGCTTATTTGTCTAGGGAAGATAATGTGTTGGAATAAACAACGTGGAACAGAAATCAGTTGGAGCAGGAGATACCAGCTTCAGAAACTTTGGCCACAAACCCAGTGTCTTCAAGTCCTGCAGTATAGCCTCCTCTTTTTTCCTTGAAATGTGTAACACCAACCTGCAGGTGTCTAGAAATGTTCCTCCTAAAATGTGAAACCGTTGCTTCCATGGCTCCACAACAAGACATATGGACACAGCTGATTTTCACTTAACAACTCAGTTGAGGCAAACAAAACATCAGAAGCTATGGTGAACGCAGACCTCTTTGATCCCAAACTAAATGACAATTTTAGCACTAACACTTGTCCAGATGCTTTTGCTACAGATCAGAAAACCTGTTTGGCAAGCTCTCACTCATTTGGCTATAAGTATTTCAGTTGCCCTCCCACTAGATGTAGTCTCACCACATAAGTCATGTTTCAAGACAGAGCGAACAGATGAGCTTGTCTTACTCAATCACTAATATTGATTCACACGTTCACACAGAAGAAAATGCAACTTTGAATTGTCTTGGCAGAGCACACACCTTACACATGCACAATTAAAGATTAAAGAATTAGCAGGTTCCCTAATCGAAGCCCTGCAGGGTGGGCTCGACGATTTGACCACACTTCATTATCTTTGTCCTCTTTGTGCTACAACGTGACCTCTGATGAGGTGCACATTTTGCTATGGTTTATGGCAATTACGATCCTTGTTCATGGTAGATTGACTAGAATCTCTTTGGACTATCTAGTGTATAATCTTTCTTTATGTATTTCTACTATACAACCATATGCATTAGCTCTGGCCCACTGGGTATCATTCTATTCGGCTTTCATGTATACATTCTAATTATTTTACTACTGTACTGCCGTTGGAGCTTAATGTTGAAAATAGAATCTACTTTTCACTGGGTCCAGCACAAAATTACAACTTGTGACACCTTAGGTTAGCTTTCCCTAATAAATATGAAATAATGGGGCACTTTGTAGTAAGCTTAATACTAAATTAAAAAGTTAAAATTGCATAAAATGATCAAATAAATGTATACTGTTCTGAAATAACTATGTATTAGAAGAAACTCCGGTCATGCTGGCATCACGTGCTTGAAATTAACATTTTATGGTATGATGAGTTCTATGGTAAGCTATTATTACTACTCATTGTTTGCATTATGGTAGTGTCTAAGGGTTTGGGCCCAGCTGTGCTAGACACTAAATATTGGTTTACATCCCTCCTGCCCTGCCTAAGCACTAGTCTTTTTCTGCTCGGTCCATTTCCAAACTCCTTCTAAACACCCTTAAAACTCATCCACTTTCAAGCCTTTCCCTACCCACTTTTCCCAGGAAATTCCCTTAAAATCTTTGCTTCAGCCTCTTCTTCATCTTACCTTTCCGTATCATCAAAAGAAGTGGCCGAGTCCTTCACTCACTCGTTCATACATCTCAGCGTTCCCCCACCTTTCCTCCACTAAATCAGTCCCAACAGCCAACGTCCTTGGCATTGGTGTGAACCTTTTCCACCACCCTTCTCACCAGCCTTGTAGGAAAATAAATGACTGTTGAGGCTTCTAAGCTGCTCTCTTCCCTTTGTCCCACTGCAGTCTTGGCCGATCAACACCCTGCCAGATGCCTTGGCTCCTCAATCAACAGTTCCAGAGTTGGTTCCCTTGCACAATGTGTTGTCATTTGTCGCTGCTGTGAAATGGCAAATAATTCTCTCCATCCCACCACATCGCTCACAGAAATTGATAGGGGATTATATTTTAAGGGGACCTTTTAACAGCATACAGCTAGCGTTACATTTTGAGGCAACAGTTGCCCTCAAACTGGGCAGTAGAGTCTTCCCTCTTCTTGCTAGCACATTCCTCCCACACTCCTTGTTTCTTACAGCACACACATGGATGGCTCTTAATAAGAAAGCTGTGTAATAATGTCACCAACGCTTTGTGGCTCCTTTATTTGTACATTTGGAAAGAGAGCTGTTAATTCAACAGAAAGATAAATAGTGGAGACCAAATTCAACTAATTGCTAAAGAATCTCTCCCACCACATGTAGTTGCTTTTTAGAGTGGCAGAATGTTCTTGTGTTCAGTATACTCCCAGACGAATCAGAGGGGTGCATTTTATACTGAGATTTGTGGCAGATCTCTTTTAGTATTCATAGGTGTGCTGGCATAATACAATTCATTTAGGAATATGACACATCTGTGTAATTTGTAGGTGTTGACTGTCTAACCTTCAGACAACTTGATGGAAAAAAATAATTCATCCATAACAGAGACCTTTATTTTTCAATCCATAACATTCTATTTAATGTATTAGAAGTACATGAAAAGAATGGAAAAACAGGAAAAGTAAAACAACAGGAAGAAAAAGAAATATCTTATTGTACAGCATTTCAACAAATAAGGTAAAAATGGATTATTCCAGATTTTCAAATCCATTATAGTGAAAGTTCTATCAGTCTTTCTAGGGGTCTATCTTACTTATCTTTGTGATCAAGTGAGAGAGAAACTATTGCACTCCGATATAGATACGACATTTATTTTTCTAGCAATTCAGACAATTTGAACATAACAATACTGAAGAATATGTTATGAATATTTCATCTTATGATTAGGACCATCTTCAAATACAACGCTTTACATTCACGTCTTAGCTGTGATGCGACATATACAGTTATATAATGTATGTGCATCACAATCATTTTTATCAAACTAAAGCAGAGGTTACAGATATTCAAGGAATGACAATAAAAAAGACAGATAGCCTGCTCCTGTAATTTTATGTTCCTGCCATTTAAAATAAAATATTTATTTGCAAGAGGGTAAGTTTTGATTGCTTTGAAAAAGGAGACCTTTCACTTAAAAAGGCAGGGTGCATTCTGGGGCACTTTGCCACCCATGAGGATGAGGGTACCAAGGTGCTATTCGCTGCAGCATATGAACTATTTCACAACTATCCCACGGCTAGTCATTTTTGCAATCAAGAAATGTAATTTATGGTCATATTGCAGTTTTCACCTTTGCACTAAGAGTATCTCGCAGGCATCCTTTTCAGATTACGGTCCCACCTGGATCAGGAATAGGTGGTCATGAGCCTGGGGTTTGCTAGAGAATTTACTTATTTTTTTCTTTTCTTTTTTTTTTTTTTTTTAATTTCCTGAAGAGTACACAGTATACAATTTGTCTTCTCTTTGTTCTGTGAAAGAAAGTATTTTTGTATGAATTTTAAGTTAGAAAATACTGTCCTGTGGAAGCAGCCCTTGGCTGAGCTCCCAGCATTTTCTAGAAACCTGCTCGTGTCTGTCTTCCCCAGCAAACCCACAGCTGTAGCTCCTTCACCCAGAGCTTTGCTCTATGCTCTATTCTCCATCCCAACTCCTCCCACTTCTTTGGGTCATTTGGCTTTCCTCACAGCCTTAACTTTCCTTCTCTTCTGCCATGTGCTGGCAATCTTCTCTACAGGAGGGGTCCCATGATCCTATTGGGTACAAAAGCGCTTCTAGTGGTCAGTAATTTGGAACCAACAAAGCCTCTTTAGTAGTAGGGGTTATTACTGGGTGAAATTTCTTTCACTGTGAAGATTCCAGGGAGACCTTATAGTGGCCTTCCAGTATTTGAAGGGAGCTACAGGAGAACAGGAGAGGGACTCTTCGTCAGAAGTGTGGTGATAGGACAAGGGGTAACAGTTTTAAATTGGGAAAGGGGAGATTTAGATTGGATCTCAGGAAGAAATTATTTTCTGTGAGGGTGGTGAGACACTGGAACAGGTTGTCCAGGGAAGTTGTGGATGCCCCATCCCTGAAAGTGTTAAAGGCCAGGCTGGATGGGGCTTGGAGCAATCTCGTCTGGTGGGAGGTGTCCCTGCCAATGGCAGGGGGTTGGAACTCGATGATCTTGAAGGTTCCTTCCAACTCAAACCATTCTATCATTCTATCTAAGCCTGCTTCCCAACCCCACGGTTCTCTTTGCAGGAGGGGACAGCACAGCAGAGCCTGAACGTTTGCCAGTCCTGCCGTTCGCAGCAGCAATTGCTCCAGATAAAAAAGAGCTACATCATCATTACCGGGCGGGAGGAGTGAGTCTAACAAAACACATTGCAGGAACAATTGGGTAATTGGATCCCTACTGGAAATGCAGCCGGAGTAATAATTTCAGATGGCACCGATGGTGTTATAACAGAAATTAAACCTCTATTATTATGTTGCAGTGGATCCAGTTCTACCCGCAGGCAAATGGTTTAAAGGTGCTGCTGCATCTGTGCGTACCTGAACTTCTCAGGAAAGGCTAATCCACTTTGAAATTGATGCCAAATTGGCAAAACGCTCCACTCCTTCTGAACTGGAACTCTTTAGTTTAGGCACTTGGGGAATATGAGGAAGCAACCTTTTTTCCTAAAATGCACTCAAGAAGGGAAAAACCTCCTCTACCATCCAGTATATTGTACATCTTTTAGCTGGATGAGTGTGAAACATATTCTGGAGCGTGATAGCGTGCATGGATGTGGTGTGCTACGATTTTTTTTTTTTTTTCAGTAATGAATTTTATGCCTGCCTGTTTCTGTTCCTTTGTCTATTTTTAATTCAAATATGTAAAAGCTTTTCTTAATACAGACTCCCAGGTGTCAGTTGCTGCCTGGAGTCCCTTTTCTTTCCTCTATTGTTCTCTTAATTGTTACTTCAAAACAATTAGCTGGGCATTCATATGCAAATGAATGCAAATGTACAGGGGATTGGGTGTGAGAGAATACCACCACTCGTTAATTTCCACTTCAAGGTCTGCTGGTAGGAACAACAAAATTGCTTAACAATGTATTTTTCCTGGGCCATAAAGGGTGAACTCGCAACGGTTCCAGCCGTCCTGCTGGCTCGGCAATTGTAAAGATTCTGCTGTTTCTTGGTAAGATTTTTTTTATTTATTTATTTTATTTGGGTCTCGAGATTGTGCTAGCCTTGTCACCCTAAACTGCCCTTGTCCTTCCTCGTTTACGCTCAAGGACATGCCTAATAATTTGGATACCATCCTGATTAGGATATAGGGTAAATTATTAATATTACTGCTATTAACGTGATCCATTAAGGAATAAAACCTCTCACTTGAAGGAATTCCTCATGTCTCTGACAAAATAAAACTTTTATAATTTATAAAAGGGTATGCTTTATTGCATTTAAGCCTTAGAAGAAAGATACACTGACTGATAGGCTGGGACCAGGGATGAATCCTACTGAGACTTTGCCAGTTGCTAAGATAAATCTCATCTCTTTTGGAGCAGTTGTATTTATTGTATAAATCTGCATTCTCTTTCAGGCTGTATAGTAAGACTCCTTATGAAAAATAGTCGGTTATTCAGCATTCAGAACTGCTTTACAAAGACAAATACCTTAGCTTTTCAGATCCAATTAATATACAGAAACCAATTAAAAGACCAAATCCTGTAATCGTTAGGCAGGAAAAATTCAGAACCACCAACTATCCTGAGCAGGAGAGCCCACAGCACAGCAGGATGACTCCATCGCTCATATATGGTCTGTCCTACCAGGATTCCCACCAGAGGGAAAGTTGCCTCTAGGAGGCGTAACTTTGGAAAGACAGTTCTGAGGCTGTGGGAAGAAGTGATTAACTTTTAACTCCACAATTACTTCTTTTTTTACGCTAGTGTTTTTCCACTTTTCTCTCTGAAAAATCATCTACACATCAAGAAGGGACCACAATATTTACCCCTCAGGGCAGGTAGTGTCTTGATTATGCCGTGTGGTTCCCGTGTTTCACCAGGTAGGTTCCTTGTGGAAAAGGAAGAGGTTTGGGCTGCTGATGAGAGCTGGCTTGGATTCCCAGCTCCAATCACTTATCAAGCGGTGGTGGGCTGGCTGTTGAGGCCTGGACATGCAGTTCTGTTTAGATGTCTAAAATGCTACTGGAATCGATGGAAACCAGAAGTTTGCATGCCTTTATCCAGCCCTAAATTGCCCTGTGTCCTGGCTTCCTACCTCCAAGATGGGGTAATAGCACCGTCCTCGCCCTCACAGTGCTGTTGTGACAATAAACACATTTAAGACTGGGAGGAACTCAGGCATGGTAATGATAGGGACCATATAAATAACTCAGGTAAAGAGGAGCTACTGTTTATACTACACCATAAATAAACAGCAGCAAAGCAGCTATGACTGATCTGGGGAATCTGACCTGGGGACTCTGGTCCCATGAGTAACACAGAACCATAGTCAAATTGCTGCTAGCAACGCACACCAGAGAAGACCACCTACACCTGCAGAGGTGGCAACAAGAAAAGGGGAGACTCCTCTGTCACCCCCCAGTTCCTCTGTACAGAGGACTGGATACTGTCAGTGGTTATTTGGGTGGCCACCCCCAAAGATTTTCAACACATTGTAATTAGGGGAAAGAGGGATGATGAGTCTTCTTACCTTCATCCATGTCCTTCCTTTCTGTGTCCTCTGTGTCCAGTGTACTATTTAAATAAGCTTTTTCTTTTTTTTCCCCCTTCCCCCCCCCTCCATGAGTATATCCATTTATGATGATTTAGCCCTAAGCAAAGGCTTAAGGATTTTGTCCAAAACTAATACACAAATGCCAGAAAGGGTCTTTAACCATAATACTTCTATTTTTCGCTCCCTAAAACTTGGAGAAATTGAAATATCTGTCTTCATTACGACATAAGCACCTGTGGAAACTTGGAAGGTACTGGATATATCCCCTTATGGGAAGAATAAATGTCTCATCCCAGGAGACTGTGCCCTCACTGCAACCTGTTCATACCTCACCAACTGATATATTTCATCTTCATATGTGGTTGAAATAGGGTGGATTTCTGGGACTTAAACAGGCAAATAAAACACATCCATCTTCCAATAAGCACGTGGGAAGTTATTATTAGCCAGTGGGCTAACAGTAAAACACTGAAATACAAGAAAAGGATGGTTTGAACAGGTGAGGCTTTAAAGCATGTTCTGCCCTGAAGTTTCCACTAAAGTTTGGTTCTTAACACATTGTCTGAGTCTTTTGCCTTCTGCGTTATAAGGCTGACAGTTGCAACTTGAAGGTCCAAGCAGTATTTTTAGTGGAAACACGAGATAGCTGCTGGCAGGGTGTTTCAACAATGGCCTGTTTTGGTAACAAGATTCAAAGAATGCATTATTTGATAGTGATAGGACAAGGGGCAATGGTTTTAAACTGGAAGAGGGGAGATTTAGATTGGATATTAGGAAAAAATTCTTTACTGTGAGGGTGGTGAGGCACTGGAACAGGCTGCCCAGGGAAGTTGTGGATGCCCCATCCCTGGAAGTATTTAAGGCCAGGCTGGATGGGGCTTTGAGCAACCTGGTCTGGTGGGAGGTGTCCCTGCCCATGGCAATGGGGTTGGAACACGATGATCTTCAAGGTCCTTTCCAACTCTAACCATTCTATGATTCTATGATTTAAAATGCCCTGATATGCGCATATGGCTCTGTTTGTATGCGGCAATATAATAGAAGTGGCTTCTCATAACCTGTCTGCTCAGTGCTCCCAGCTGCTGCCTGCTGCTGGGACCAGTCTCACATGCACTTTGAACCAGCAAAGCCAACAGAAGAGGTTCCTCCCCCATACTGCTCATTCCCACCCCATTCTCTGTCAGCGTGGGTGCTTATGCTAGGTTTTGAACCAGATCAAGGAATCAATCCAGGTTAAAAATCACCCAGAAGGAAACCAGACAAGTTTAACTGCTTATATTCTCATACTCATGATGCTGTGGCCTGGGTATCCCCCATGCTGTGTGCTCCTTTGTGTAGCCCTCTAGTTGAAAATTAAAAAAAACCAAACCAACTCTACTAACTTTAATAATATTACCAATTTTGGTCTTAGCACACACCAATGTTATTTTATATATCTAGTTTGATATATACAGACATGAGTTGTAGTATTATTGTTTTACATTACATTTATTTCATATATCAAATATATTGTATATAATACATTATATACATATATATAGAAGTATGTGAACATAGATATGTAGCAACACTTACTATGTTGTTATATATAATAACATGTGCTATGTACTAAGATCAGAGGTACCCTCTGTGGTTGTTGCACATAGCACGAGGGTCAGCGTGCACAAATAGAAATAAAACTGAGTGGTCCTTTTACCCTTTTGATCCATTCGCTCTCTGATCTCCCACTTGGGCAATGGATGATGGAACGTGGGCAAAGAAGATGTCCACTGCTTTCTTTTCCCTTCTGTACTCTTTTTGCCCTTTGGGGATTGATCACAAAGGGCCATTTTCAGATGCTGCAAATTCCGGTGAACTCCAAACACCTAGAGTTTTCCACTAATTGGTGGTATCCTTAAGGTCTTTAGAAATACCTAGGCAGTATTTCCAGCCTTCCTGAAAAGAACCCAGAAACTGTCTGAGCTTGTAACCTGCTTTAGAGATGACCGATCCATCAAAACTTGCTGCAGTAGCCCAGGGCTTTCATTATTAGCCAGCAACGCAGCCTTGGCTGCCTGCTCAGTGCCTGTCACAGCTGAGAAAGGAAGCCTGGACCAGCCTCTTCCCACTCCTGTATTTGGCTCTTCTGATGGAGTCTAGAACAATTTTTCTTTATGTTCTTTGCTCTTTTTAGCAAACTATCGCCAGGTGCTCACAGGCAGATGGCCCACTTTAGCCCTTTGAATTGCCTGGGACATCAATATAAAACATAAAGGTGTTTTGCATAAATCTGGTCTCTTAGAGGCAGGTAGCTGTGATGAGGCTCCTGATGAGTAAAAAGGAATGGCAATAATTTAAAAGAGGAAGTATTCCTGTGTATCAAAGCCTTGGATGTAACATAATATATATCTAACACGGTTTTATGCAGTATAGATAAATAGAACACAAATAGTGTAATCCCATTCCGAACATCAAAGCATGCAGATTTCAGAAAGGAAAAGTATGATTAGAATGTGATTCAAGATACAAAGCTTTTCATATCTCTGCAAAATGCATATATGTGTATATATTTTTATACTTAAATATATATTAATGAGTTCTTTTGCGTAGTAGTTTGTAAGCTCAGATCTCTTCTCTTTAGTGTCTTCTAGTATCCTTTCTTTTATGTCTGATTCTCCCCATTAAGAACATCATTCTTTTTTTTTAGCAGACAAAATCCCCTACTAGCCTTTCTCCTTGATAATCTTTTTACTTTTTTCCTTATCTCTTCCTTTACGTCTATTGTCTGATTGTCCCTCTTACACAGGCCTTCACTCAAGGTTAGTGAAATTAAACATTAGCTGGCTTAATAGGTAGCTAGTAACAGTAGTTTATCTACCAAGATAAGCTTCCAGATTTTGGATGTCTCAAATTTCTTCTTTTCCACTTTCATCATTTGAAGACATTGTTATTTGAGGACTCAGTGACCCATCTCCTTGAATGTTGCTTACAAGCAGTTTCCCTATATAAGACCCTGTGATTTTTTTTTTTTGTCTGGCAGGTTGGAGCTAAAATAGTTTCTGTACATCACTTTCTGGAGCAAAAAGCTATGCTTGTTTCAGGATATTTTGTACTCTTTAACCTCTACTACCTTATTCGTACTGGAGAAACATGTATATGCATGTGTATATGTATGTTCATCTTACATCTTATGTGCTACAAGATATTTGCATTCTAAAATGCATCCTAAGAGATCAAAAGCTGGATGGGGCTTTGAGCAACCTGCTCTAGTGAGACGTGTCCCTGCCTATGGGAGGGGGGCTGGAACAAAATGATCTTGAAGGTCCCTTCCAACCCAAACCATTCTATGATTCTGTGAAAGCAGGAGGGCAAATGGGGGACGATATTACAGGCTTCATCAAGGCAGGGGAGGAAAAAGCAGATTTGCCATGTATCTTTCTGAAGTCGGCAAAAGCAAGAGGTTGCCAGGACATTTGGAGCTGAAACACTGCAAGTGGAGGAATGGGCGTGAAGCCTGCTCAGAGGCCCCATGGATTCATGTAATAAAGCTGTAGGGATGTCTGTTTTATCCCACTCATCTGTGTTCAGACTGTGGCTGCTTCCCTGGCAATCTGAAGAGTGAGACACAGGAATTTTTTTAGGACATAGCTGTCTGGGCTAGTTATTACAAAGAAGGTTTACATTCCAGGCAAATCTAGAAATTTTGTAATTTTTTCCACAAAGAACAGGATCGCAAAGAGCTGATGGCTGGACTCATGCCCTGTGCTTTGTCCGAAATCCTACTTTTGCAGGATTAGCTCAACCAGAGATTCACCAAGTTGAAAAGCCCGATTAGGAGCTGCTGCTAAGATCCAGGGCTTCCAGATCCTGGCAGTGAAAGAAAAGACATAGATGTGACACCCAAGCGCCTGGGATAAACACAACCTTCTTCAAAAGGGCAGTCTTCTGCTATAATTAGCTTGAATTTGTTTAAACCCTGTTCAAGTAGGCTCAGTCTAGAGCTACTGCGTGGGACAAAGTCTCCTTGTCTGAAACGGTCTTTTTCACTTGTGTGCAGTCACTAAGATCCGCAGACATCATTAGGACATTAGACATCTCTGATGAGATGTGACTGCTCACATTGTGTGAGGCAGACAGTCATGACGGCCTTTTTCAGAAAGGCTTCTCACGGCTCCGGAGTGACCGCTCCTCCCGTGCCAGCAGCTCCCTGCCAGCCTTCTGCAGTGCAGCGATCGAATAAACAAATCTGCCTCCCCGTCCTCCAGCTCGGATGGCTCGTCGCCCAACAAAAGGGTGGCTGGGGACTACTAGAGCTGTCATGTCATGGGACATTGCCCTCTGCTACTGACTAACAGTCTCTCCCATACAGAATCCCACACAGAAGCCGGTGCTCTGCACCCTCTGTAATTATTCTCTGTAAACCTGTCCTGTCAATTGCTGCTTTGCCACTGCAGATGAATGTAGCTTAGCCATGGTTTTTTGGATACTTCCTCACCTTTGGGTATGTCCTGGGTTCTAGTCCAGGTGCTGCTAAAATACTTGAATTGAATACTTGTTTAAATACTTGAAGACTGAGGAGGGATCTGATCAACACCTATAAATGCTTAAAGGGTACCTATAAATGCTTAAAGGGTAGGTGTCAGGAGGATAGGGCCAGTCTTTGTTTTTTCAGTGATGCCCAGTGAAGAAGAAATGGGCACAAACTTGAACATAGAAAGTTCCACCTAAACATGAGGAGGAACTTCTTTCCTTTGAGTGTGGCGCAGCCCTGGAACAGGCTGCCCAGAGAGGTGATGGAGTCCCTGTCTCTGGAGACGTTCCAAACCCACCTGGACAAGTACCTATGCAGCCTGCTCCAGGAGGACCTGCTTTGGCATGGGAGCTTGGACTAGATGATCTTCAGAGGTCCCTTCCAACCCTGTAGCATTCTGTGATTCTGTGACAACAGTGGGCTGGGGGCTTTTCAGGCTGTAGCCTGTGGGTTTTCATCACTGAAGCTACCACCTTTTTTTCCACATGGACACAGCTGGACCAGTCCCAGGTGATGTTAACTGCTCACCCAATTGGTTTCCCATTGTTTAATTCATGCAATACCAGAATTCAGCAGCTGAACTGTTCCCCCATTTCAGGTAACCTTTCCCAATATTATTTAACAGGCTGTTGTCAATCAATTCTAATTTAGTCCCTTTTTTCAGTACTTTTCTCCTCATCTAGGAGAAAATTTTCACAATCCATCTCCTTTCTCTTCAGTTGCTCTGTAATGTACCTCATCAGCTATAATCTTCTTCAATATCTCACCAATTTGGGGGCCTTCCCCTATCATTGTTCCTCATTCTGCTCTGCTCCCACCAGAATCCATTTTAGGAACCTTTTCTTCCTACCAGCTAACACCTCAGCCCCAAAACACTAACCTTTTGACCGTGACATCTGAGATAGTTTTCTGTCGGATGCACGTTGTGGCTTAAAACCACGCTGTTGCTGCAGCCCACAAAACCTCTCAGAGAGTCACTACCCTTTATGCTGCCCCGTGGCAACAATATACCCAACCAAAGCCTCAGAGAGCAGGGGAAAAGAAGAATGGGTGAAGATAAAGCGGGCCTTTTGTTAAGCAGAGTGTTTCTGCATCCATCTTATTCCAGGCAAAAATTCTGATAATCCACAATGCTATAGCTTTCATGTGCCGGGGCACGGTGCCAGTCTTGCAACTGCTGCAGAAGGTAAGAACAAAGAGGGAAGATAAGGAGTTGTGCTGTATTGGGGAAGGGAGGAGTGGAGAGAGATGGGGGGGAGGGGGGATATAAAAANGGGGAGAGGAAAGGGTTGGCAACAAAGTAAAAAAAATAATTAAAAAAAAATCTTTTGCATTCCTGGAATGCTCGTGACACAATCGTAATAATTGGGAAATAATGATATTTGTTATCAGTCAACATAATTTCCTGCGGTTCTACACGCAACGTCGTTTTCCTTTTCCAGCAGTCGGGCTGAGCAAACGGTTCTGTTCTTGTCGCTCTTTCAGTACGAAGCAGAGTAATGTTGGTTGAACTAACAGTGTAAACACACGGGCACCACTTCGAAATGCTTGCAGATTGGCATTTAGCCTGTTGTTACCCAACGTGATGCAACCGCATTTGCTCATTTTCACTTCCCCCCCCCCC
>VZRU01020770.1:71077-156902 GCA_013398155.1 Pedionomus torquatus
CCCCCCCCATCTTTTGCTGTAAAATGCCACGGTGCTGGGGTATTGTAAGGACAAGCACTGCAATATGGTTAAAGACTAACTCTTTCAGTGTAAGTTATTATCCAGAGCCCATTACTGTAGTATTGGAGTCCATATGAGAGACTATTTAGTAGATGAAAGAAAAATAATACAAAACCAGCATCACGCTGTTTATTCAAATGCTGTAGGCGAGAGCTCTGTGTATGACACATTTAAAATGACTGATGGAGTTTAACTTACAGTTTAGGAGAGAGGATGCAGGACCTCTCCCCCCACCCTGCTGGGGTATGACTTTCTTCCACCAGACAGATCCCTGGCTCCCCAGAGGGACTGGTACGTCCTTGGAGAGGCAGGTCGTGTTAGCTGCCGTTTTCCTGAGAGGCTCTGTGGGAGAAGGAGGGCAGCTTTAGCTTGGGCCATTCAGTTCCCAGGAGTTTTGCCACAGGAGACGGAGCCTGTTCCCTGCCTTGAGCAAACACTCTTCAAACGAGACTTTTGAGGAGCTGCCAGTTCTCTCTGGCGTTATTCTCTATTGCTAGATGTCTCGCACTTGCACTCCTAGAGGCTCAGATAAACCAAGGGGAAACTCCACACCATTTATTCTCTTGCTAAAGTCTCTAGGCAGTCTACCAAGCTGAAAGGGAGTCCTGCTGGACAGGTGTACACAGCTCATTAATATAACTGGATTAGAGTTTGCTCCTTTATGCTTACTGTAGTTGCTTTACAATCTGCTTTTATTGTTGCTCAGATATTTCCCATTGTCCTATAAAATGATTAATATATAAACATGAGCGAAACAAAGACAGATTCTAAAGGATCTCCAGTGAGCTTACTGGAAACCAAGTATGGAGGACTGAAAAAAATGTGCAGGATTATTTGCAACAGCCAGAAAAAGAGGAGAAAACGATTCTAATTCTTTTGTTTCTTTCCTCCTTAATGTAGGTCAGTTAAGGCATTTACTCATATGTTTCTCTAATTTGGTTTTCGATATGCAGTAGAGAGAAGAACGCAGCCTTTTTCTGAAACATTATGAAAGGTAAGAGTGTAGGAGGTTACAAGAAGCACGATACAAGGATCTTTGGATATAGACTCATACAACATTTTTATTAGATATGTGGGAGCAGAAAAGTAACCCGCTGATTGAATTTGCAGGTTTTATTAAATTAGGAGACACGATAAATATGAGTGCAGACCGTTATA
The DNA here is from genome assembly GCA_013398155.1 of Pedionomus torquatus. NCBI lineage: Eukaryota > Metazoa > Chordata > Aves > Charadriiformes > Pedionomidae > Pedionomus > Pedionomus torquatus. The sequence goes on from VZRU01020770.1 coordinate 72,296, forward strand.
TAATGGAATTTCAAGAGGTTAAAAAGTGGCAAAATAAGGTTCAACTTGGCAAAAGTCATATGAAATAAGTTTTATAAAAAGACTAAGGTAAAATACATCACATATTTTTAATGTACTTTGGGTCTTCAATGTTTTTAAGGTATGACCTTTACGTTTCTGGTAGTTTGGGCACCTGGCATCTGTATGAAACCGTTCAACTACACTGTTGACTCCTGAACCTGCAGTCTTCTTTAAAAATTCTGCTATGAAGTCTTGGAGTAGTGTGCAAGAGAAGTTTCTGTGCCAGCCAGCCTCTTTCCCTTTAGTCTCATTTCAAAGTCACATTGAGGAGAACAAAGGAAGTTTCTCAAGCAAGAAGAACTGAAAACAAGCTAATGAGAGAGTTTTCTGTTAGCCAAATTGGCTGCTGCTTTACAGGCATGTAGCTGCTTCCATGAAATAGACTCGATAGTATGCATTGCTAGATATAATTTCTTTAGTAATTGTCATTACACAAACATAGATACATAAATAGAAAATGCAAGAAATACCTAAGGATGTCTAGCTATGCATAGATATGGATAAATACTAAAAGTTTGCGTTGTTTGACTGGAGAAACTGTAGCATTTCCTACCATTTATGCTCTAATTACAGGCTTTTAATATTTTATCAAGCAATGGACATTCTACTTAGAGGCTGATTTACAGATAGGCTCAGCACCCCATAGCTCCAATTGAGCACAGTAGGACCTGGAGATCTCCACAAATCACAGACCTTCCTCCTGATTTGTATATCGGTGAACACCGAGTGAGCCCCAGTGTCAGGGAACTCAGGTAAAAGAAGAGGAAGCACTTTTACACAGTGTGTAACCGACCAGTGGTGCCGTGGAAATTGCTTTAGTAAGCCCTATGGGAGAGTTAAAAAGGGATTAGGTGCCCATAGGAACAGGAGCAATATTTTAAATTTTTTAACCTTACTACAAAAGAGTTACCAAGGGTAATGAAGCCTCATGCTTCAGAGCTTAATTTATAGATCTGTGAGGGTCAGTATGGATTGTCCTCTCCATTACAATACAATCAACAGTTGAACTAGATCGTCGTGGGCTTTGTGTTAGCATCTTTGCCTTTATAAGCAGATCACTGAAGAGCATGAAGCAATGCTCTCTCCTGCTGTGACAAGACGTGTTTCTGTGAATGCAGATTGGTTCTCCTTCCTGTGGTGCCCTTGGAAACTATCTTTACTGAGAGGACAGAGAGTGTGATGGTCATATACAGAGGAAGAAGGGTTGTGATGAACACAGATTTGCTCCTGATCTGTTAGTTTGCCCAATACTACTCTAGATAAAACCGTCACTGAGTAGTTGAGATTTACATAGCCTAATAACCATCAAAAAACCACTGTGGGCTGCCCTGCACTCAGCTGGTCACCTTAGCTATCCCTGGTGCTCACTGGGACTTTCCTTCTGCAGGTGGAGATGAGCCCATGTGTTGCTAACTAATTTTTCCATGCACTTGGGTTGGATAAGGCCCTTCGTCTTCTCAGCTTCACAGCCCAAAGCATTTGCCTTTCTGCTGCACCTTGAGGAATATCCCAAGGATCATGCTGAGTTGGCAAGTGAGGGGCAGTAGTTATTACCAAGGTGAATGGCTGTTCCTCAAGGCACCAAAGGAACCTTCAGGCTTCAGGAGGAGCCCTTCCACTCTCTCCATGAAAAGAGGCTTTGATGTAGTGGCTTTTCCAGCAGCGGGAAGAGGCAAGATGCTGCTTAAAAGAGATCCACAGTAAAAGGGCCTTAGATGGCTTAGAAAGAAGCACAGACTGGGTTCCTTTCAACAATGCTGAAACTCGTCCTGATGGCTGCTGTGTTTGCTGTCATGCCCTGCCCGTATCAGCCATGTGCTGCAGCAGCAGGACCACGGGGAGGCCGAATCATAGACACGAGACAGACTCCACGTGGTGAGATGGCCACAAAACTCTCAAAATGATTGGCCATTTTTGTTTGAATTATATGTAGCATAACTAACACGCCGTGTGTTTACTGAACTTCCTTGCTTCCAAAGCGGGCTGTGGGTTTCAGATGGAGCAACGAACAACTAGCAGCCACGATAAAAGCCTGGAGAGGTGGAATAATCGCTTGAATGGAGATAGCAAGACCCTGTGGAGAGATGGGAAGATCTACAGTACTTTAAAGCAGTAATTTAGAACTAAGTTCTCCTTTTAGCTCCGAATCCTTTGGAAGGATGTGATACAGTACACCTGTAGTTTCGAGATAGATGCAGGAAAATTTAAAACTTGCTAAGTAAGAGGTTACTGGCAGGTTGCAGGAGGAGCAGTAATGGCTAAGCCTCTAGAAACCTGAAGGGATGCCACTGCAATTGAATTTTAGGGGGAAAAAAAATGGACGAATTGCTAAGGCACCGAAGTATATCCTCTTAAATGAGAATCAAGGAGCACCCTCACTAAAGGCTCGTCTTTGATATATGGACACTGTATCCTAACAATTGCTCCCTTTCAGGTCTTGATAATTTAAGATTATTTTTATAATGCACCTTGCTGTAGCATGCAAATGATGTAGTCTTGCATGCAATTGTATTATACAACAAAGCAAGGAACATCTGAACTAAAATTAATGCACAGTATTAAATCAGGTACTTAATCACTCATTTTAGTTTGATTTACTGAAGCTATTGTGTTCTTGTTCTATATTACTGAAAAAATTTAACAAGACACAACACGTCTCTGAATACCACGATATGTAGGCTCACTTTAGGAAGCAATATAGATCATTCTGATTCTTAAAAACCCAATAGCACCATTAGACTTGCATATTAAAATACCCCCTTCTCCTCTCAAACTTAAACACACCCATATACTGTCCTATCAAGTGGCAAGTGGTGCATTAGTTTCTCATGTAAAAAAGGCTATTTAGAGGACAAAAGAAATTATTTTCAACTGGCTACAACCTTTTTAAAAACATACTAAAATACTTTTTCCTGGAAGACTCTCAAGGATCGGTCTGTGAAGAGGGCTGATTCATTTTGTGTATGCTACTGCTCTGTCTTCATTTGGAGATAAATTATCACATTATACTCTTTGCTCTCCCACTTGCAAATTAAGTTGTCATTCAACAACTCATAAAGAGGCAAGCTGCAACAATCCATAAGAACAAATAATGCAGCTATTCTTTGTTTAAAAAATGTGGTTTTATATACGTATGGTTTTGTGATTATTTTTTTTTCTTCCCTCCCACTGTTCTTTGTACATATTGGCAAGATGCTTGTAGTTTTTCTCCGTGCAAGCTAGACAGTGTTAAAATCCTATTGGTAGTTAATAAGATCATTTTTCTAAGACAAAAAAATTAAAATTCTATTTTCTAAAAGTTTGCTTTAAAAAAATGTTTCTTTTCTGACAAGAAAGTTTCGAATTGAATTAGTTTTCCCAGCAGAATGTGAGTTCCAGAAGAAAAAAAAAAAAAAGAAAATGGCTTTTCCAAATAAGTATATGAAGAGAATATCCAAACCCTGTTGATGTATTTTGTTTTTACATCACCAAACTCTGCTATTTCAAGTCAAAACAAAATGAATGTTTTCAAAATAATGATATTGCACAATAATTCAAGATAAGTACTTTTAGTGGAATTTTTTTTTCTATGAAACTTATAGCTGGGAATCTGCATAAAAACCATCTAGCAGTCTCTGAGAAACTCTTTTCTGGATGTTTCTATGCAAACTGGTGATGTTTGGCAGTGATCCTTGAATTGTCGCCATGAGGATTTTTTTCTATGTAGGACGTTCCTATGGACATACATGTTTTCAATGGAATTTGTTTTTCATCAGGTAAAGTCGAAGAAACACGATCTTTGAGTTGCAGCATTCTCCAAGGCTTCTGCTCTCTCTTCAAGTTAAATTTCACAAGATAAATTCTATGAAATAGTGGAAATGGGCAAATACAAACGTAGCAGTGTTACAGTCCCATATTTCACCTAAATTAAACAAGGTTTTGAAATTGATGTTGATATAAAGAAATATATCTCCTTCATGATGTCAGGGCTAGATCAAGGCTGTGGTCATGCTTCCTTCTGTGAGGCTTTGCAGTACTAACTTTGCATGAAAGGAGACCAAAACACAGGGAAAAGCGACCCAGTATTTCTATTCTCAGCAAGTGAGAGAATATTTTCGGAATGGTTTAAGCCATTTTGGATTCACTGAGTGCGAATGGTAGCATCTCACAATTTCTGTCCAGATCATTTCCAGTCTTATATTTAGAGTGACAAGGAGAAAAGCACTTGGGACTTTGCTGGTCTGCCGTTATCCTGCACATCAACTACTAGTGCTGTGCTGTGTCTTCCCTAGCTCAGCAAACACAGAGTCAAACCTGCCTGATCAACTGTCTCTGGAATAGATGCTTTTTTATTTCCACAAAGACACCAGATGCGACCTGAATTTTGACTTTCTGATTAATTTTTTTTTTTCTGTCTGTTTTTCTGGCTTTCCTACAGCCTACTGATTTACTGTAGTAACTTGTCTTACAAGGACACACCTCTTCCCTCTTATGTTTCCCACAGTCAGGCAATTTTGTAGGTACTTTTCCAGCTTGGAATGCCTGATGCTGGAAATTCTGACTCTGGTATAAAAAAAAAAGCTTAATTGAAGCTTTTTTTTTATTGTGGTATAAAAATTGTGGTATAAAAAAAGCTTCATTTGGGAAAAATATATCAATCTGTTACCCTGTTTTACACAGGGCTAGTCAGAGGCTCATACCCCGTGAAGTGCTTTGAAATTCCCTTTTCCTCAACTGCCATAGCTGGTGGGAAAAGCAGGCTGCTTCGGGCCAGTGCTTTCTCTGTGCAGGCTAATGGAGTGAAGAAGAGAAAGCCTGCAGAGTCTTGGTTTCACCTTGCTGGGGCATGGCCATGGGCAGCAGCGGTGGCATCCCTGGTGGATGTCGACTGGGCACAGCCCGTCTCTCCCGCGCTGCAAACAGTTCTGGACTGCTCCTGGGGCAGCAGGTTGAACAGCTCGCTTCATACACGTGACTTCTGGCAAAACCATTGAGGAGCCTACAGCTTGTTGTTTTCCTTGGCGTTGCTTAGAGGTTTAAAGTCCAGAGCCGTGGATGCAAAAATAACATCTGCAGCTGCATTGTTCCTATTTGTTCCTAGAGAAACAAAGGGTAAAAGAGCTGTAACCAGTGAACGGATTCTGGTATCCAGGAGCAGCAAATATCAGATAGATGAGATCTAGGCCTACTCCAGAAGAATATTTAGATTTGTATTTATTAACAAGATAGACTATGTGGATATTTTACATGTCAGCAATAATATCCTCATGCCAATAGGCAAGTAGCTCTTTTACAGGATGAAGTCTGACCACAGTTTATCTGATCACAGTAGCCTGACTACCTGCAGACCTCAGTATCTTCATACAACTGGTCTGGAACTTCATCCCCATCTAAGAAGTGGGAAAACTGAGAGAGGGAACAGGCTATCTGTAATCTCCATCTGGAATGGAGATGTCAGGCACCCATTCGAGTGTAGTGATGGCCACGTGTGTTCTCTGACTCCACAACTACATAATCTCACTTAAAAAATATAAATCAGTCAGAGTCTAGAATATTATTCATAAGGCTAATCAAGCTACGTAGCCTTTTCTCCTGCAAAAACCCAACAAAGTTGTCTTCTAAAATTCACAATACACCAACTGACAGAGAGTGTCTGCTAGTGGAGTCCTCTGCAACAGCACTGAGCAAAGGCTAAAAACAACAAGTCTGCAGTGTAATATGATAGAGAAATTGTTCCGCAAGGTCTTGACTCTGACCTTACATTACCTGTATCAAAACAGCGCAAAAAAAGGAGACAGAAGAAACCAGCCAAGTCCCCTCTAAAATTATCGCTGGCAGCAGACCCGCAGAGCGTAGATCATAGTATGTTTCTATGAATAGAACTCGGAGGAGTTGTGGAAGATTTGCAGGTCTTGTAATTTTGCAGCTCAAGCTGATGACTGGCAGCCGACCCCGGCTGTGGTGGCTGAGGAGCGAGCGGGATGACTCCGAGCTGTCCAAGAGAGATCTACAGCAAGTTGCAAGGCACTTCAGCCTTTGGAAACTGCCTATCTTTCAAAAGCCTTGGTTGGTTTGTTTTTTTTTGTGATATCAAAATAAATGTCAGGGCATACAAGCATGGCAGCACTCTCTGGTTTATCAAGTGAAACCTCTAAAGAATCTCTTGAGCCTCTGTTTGCCAGTTGCACAAATCATCAGCCTGCTCTTGGACGTGCTTTCCAGCCTTAGTGGGTATTACTCGTACTAGAAAGTATCTGAAGGGTCAGGACCCAGGAGTTATTATTTCTACTGCAACGCCTGAGGGCACTAAATAGGAATTAGAATACAAGGCGTCGAACAAGGCACTTAAGCATGTAGCAAAGAAGTTCTGGCAACCTGCAGTTTGAAGTGGACAGCTGTGAGTGTATTCCAGAGAAATCAGGAGGAGAGGCATGAAAGGAGTGTAAAAGTGGTCAGGGGTTAAATACCAGCACTATTTGATGAAGAAGTACTTATTAAAAGCAACATCATACGGATTGAAAGCTTACCTGCAAGCCAAAAAATTATGTGTGCTGATAATTAGTCTGTGTTTCAGGTGGGGAGGTTGGGTTTCCCTGTGCGGTGACATTACAGATGTCTAGAAATTGTGTCTTCCATCTAAGTTGTTTACAATGTGATTGCAAACAGCGTGTGCATTGTTTCAACATGGTTAATGTTTATGAGCTGCATTTCAGTTTATAGGTGTACACAGATTGCCTGGAAAAGTACCAGGCCATTCTTTTTTTAAGTTAGTGATGAAGAAAGATGAAAGTCTACATATGCCCTTCCAGTGTAAAATCACACGGGGGGAACAAAATGAGCCCAAGAAGCCTACAATTGCTTGGGTCTTAAGTTTCTATAAATTACTTCATGCCCTCCTTGTGTCTGTGAGTTTATCTGAGATGCCAAATATGGTTATTTCAGGCCAAGAAAGAAAGAAAACAAAGACTGGGAATCCATGAGAAATCAAGACTGCCTCTCAGCACAGAGCTTCATAAAGCCTTTTTCCAAAGGCTTTCCTCTGGCCACCGATAGAACCGTCAACAAAGTCCAGCTGGTTGCTGTACTGCTTTTGGCTCCATGACCCATGTGTGCACTCTGGGAAGGGGGGGCTCATGCGGTGTAAATGGATTTAATGCTGCTTCAAGCCACATTAGCTGTACTCAACATTCACAGCATATGGTTCCCAGCTTTCCCACTGGAAAGTATCATTCAGACCTGCTGCTCCTTAGCTCTTTGTTCTTCCTCTACTATTTCCCTATGACCTAAAAACCACTTGAAGGTACCAGAGGAGAAGGACATGCAAAGGGGAATGGTATTATCAAATATTGCTTTCTTGGCTTCCTTTATCCCCTACCTCATTAGAAAAGGTGTAAAACAGGAAAACGGATGTGTTAAGTGTAAAGATATCAAACAATGAATACCCACTACGTTTCATGCTAGAAGATATAAACGAATGCAATTAAAACTTATTTATAAACGGAACGATGATTCCCCCTCCCCTCCTTGTTTTTACTTGCAGTTTTTCTCCTATCTCTGCAAACTGCATCTCTGGAAATCGATTACAGAAATACAAAGGTAAGCAACCCTGCATAGGTAAAAGAGGGATGCACAGCAGTATGCGTTTATAGAACAAGAGAAGAGTCACTGAAATGACCCTCCAGCTCCCTCCAGCTCCCCCAGCAGCGGTGGGATGTGTGGTGTTAGGAATTCTGTGCATAACTCTCCTTGAACACTGAGAGCTGCTTTACTTAAGCTGCCAACTTGATTATATATTGTTACCTGCTCAGTTGTGAGAGCTGAGAGCTCGGCTTGCCAGGGAAAGCATGGAAAGGAGGTGTGCTGGGGAAGGAGCAGGACACCCCTGTTAAAAGCTGCGCATCTAATTTCTCATGCAGGGTTGTTTTCGCTCATTTCCCTGTTCTTCAGCACTTAATGATTTTTCTGTCATCAATGAAGTTTTAATTGAGTGGGATTAGGGGTGGATTAAAGGATCTCATCAGAGCTCGTACTCCCTGCATCCACTTCCTGTTGAGTCCTCTCGACAGAAGAGCTTTTGACATTAGAAAAGTGAAAAATACTTAAGACAGCGACACAGTGAGGGAGAACTCAATTGAAATGTAGCCAAGGAGTTACAAGTGTAAAGGCAAGCATGTCACAAAATCTTGGGAGATCAGAGAAGGACGTGGTTTACACCACTTTGCCCGCTCCTGGGTTTCACCCGGCTGCTCACAAGAGGGGCTTAAACTGTAGCAGACACAAAGACATCACCTCAGCCCCTTCCTCAGATGCTTATGGATTTTTTAATGAAAGACACTTTCCAGCACATAGCTGAATCAATATTAAAAATGTTGTAAAATTCACAACACAAAAAGCCAGTGGATTTACATTTCATTCTGTATTTACATTGGATTTAGAATCGAAACTACAGTAGGAGCATAAACCCTTCCTTTCTCCTTTTATGCCAGGGAGAAGTAGGATATTGAAATTATGCATTTATTTGGGTTAGGGATTTTTTTCTTTTTTTTATACTTTTTTTCTTGAAAATACTTTATCTTATCTAGCCAGGAGAAAAGGGAGAGGGAATAGAGTCTCTGAAAATGAATCTATTGAGTACTTAGGCAGACAGGGGAGAAAATCCTGACCCAGCAAAGAAAAGAAAATACTCTCAGTGATTTCAGTGGGCAGAGTTTTGCCTATTGCTTCCCACACAGAGCAAAAGCTTAGTTCTGCTCTTCATGTCCCGCTTTAATCACCAGGACTTACACATGCAAATCCACAGCAGGATTGTAACTAAAACATTTAAGGCTAATTATACAGCTCTGGGAACAATGACCAAATCTCATCACAAACAATTCTTTATCTTTTAAGCATTATGAAATCTTCTTCAGTAAGAAAATTTCCTCTCGGATATGCACAGCAGGTCTCAACTCTGATACGCTGTTGACATTAATGGGATAAATGTATACAGTACATATATACATATATGAAGGTCAAAATTTACCATGAGGTTCTGTGAGGATACCATTAGTGATGTTTTCTCTTTCACAACTGTACTTGAAAGAAGCAGTGACATTTTAGTCTCTTGAAGGATCTTTTTGATACGCTTCTGGATATGATTCAGTCAAGTCCTTCAAAGTCACACCAAAGGGGTCCAAAATGCTCTAGGCTAAAAATATTTTTAGGGTGGACACATCCTTGTGAAATGTGTTACCTGTAAGTCTTACATTAAGCATGACTCGGTGAGGCCATTTCCTTTCCTCCAGGATGTCCCAGCTCCCCATTAACTTTATTAGCTAAAGGTGATTGAAGGTATCAGTACTACGGTGGAGGTTTTCTGTTGTCATTTATTTATTTATTATTAGTTATTTAATTGAGTTACTGCATGACTAGGACATACCTTCTTCCAGAAGAAAATCTGTCTGCAAAGTATTTAGTTCTGGGCTCCCCAGTTCAAGAAGGGCAGGTGACTTCTGGAGAGGGTACAGCAAAGGGCTACAATGATGATGAGGGGACTAGAACATCTCTTATGAGGAAAGGCTGAATGACTTGTGTCTTTTTAGTCTGGAGAAGAAAGGACTAAGAGGGCATCTGATCAAAATCTATAAATACTTAAAAGGGTGGGTGTCAGGAGGATGGGGCCAGTCTTTTTTCAGTGGTGCCCTGTGACAGGACAGGAGGCAATGGACACAAACTTGAACATAAGAAGTTCCATCTAAACATCAGGAGGGACTTTTTTCCTGAGAGTGGCAGAGCCCTGGGACAGGCTGCCCAGAGAGGTGGTGGAGTCTTTGTCTCTGGAGACATTCAAAACCTGCCTGGACACATTCCTGTGCAACCTGCTCTCGGTGGACCTGCTTTGGTATGGAGGTTGGACTAGATGATCTCCGGAGGTCCCTTCCAACTCCATAGCATTCTGTGATTCTGTGAAAATATTCTTCATTTTCATAGAAAATTTTGTACTAATGACGTATCACATCACGGTGGATTTGTTTGCTATTGAACATACACAGTAACATGAACCTGGCTGTTAAATGCCTGTAACTCCTTACCAGTCAGCACATCTGCAGTGAACATCTGGGATTTGTTGACAGCTAGTAGCCTGGCTAGCTCCACTGTGTATGTGTAGTAACATTCAACCTTACAGCGGTACCAGGTGTCTTCAAATTCACAGGGAGGCTTCCGAGAGACCAACTGTATTTACACTGGACAGCTGTTTTATGCATATGCAATAAAATAAATCCAACCAGTTGGCAAAATGTCAGCGTTGCCTTATAACGGCATCAGGCTTCACTGCACATGTGAAGATTCTTGTCTCCGGGAAATCCCAGGCAAAACATGGCAGACCTTTACTCAGAAGACTGGATTTCAGATGGATGCTTAGGGTTTGTCAAATAATGGTGTAACAGTTCAAACTCGTTGCTAACAGTCCACACGAAAAGACATCCAAAAGAAAAAAAATAGGATTCTGGGTCCGCATCTATTTGCAGTTTGAGTGCTGTGGACTAAGTCGAACGGAGCACTGTGGAAGGATAGGAGGCAAAGGAGATGCTATGAAGCACAGATAGGTTTTAACTTAAAATATTGCTAGAAAAGGAGAACTCAAATTTACAGCAGTTATTCAGATTTGCACAACCATAACAAGTGCATACTCGCTCTGAATTATTGTTCCCATCATTCAGAAAAAAAAAAAAAAAAAAAGGAGAATACAGCTGCTAAAAATATAATCTCACGTGCTACTCTATGTTTGCTAAACATACTGTATCACAGGTACTTGACTGTAGGGCATTTCTTAGTAATTTATTGATGGGGTTTTTTTTGAGAATACCTGATTTTAAGCATGTGACTTTAAGCTCAGGTTGTTTAAAACCAAATAGCATGGTGTAAATGGTGTTAAACTGGGAAAACGATGATTAGAATAACTCAAGAGTCAAATTCAGACACCTATTATATGCTGCTGAACTTCAGGTGTAATTGTGTCTGTCTCATGTTGGTGCTAAAAATAGGAATATTGCAAATGAAGTGGAAGAAAAATTATGGTGCAGGATCCCATGAGTTAAAGCCTTCAGAGCATCAGTCTAGTGGTCAGACATAATCTAACATGGCCAATAGATTCTCCTGAAGTGCTCCTTGCCATTACGAGGCAATTACTGAAAACAGGCAGAAGAGGAGATGCTTTCAGCTTCTTCCACAAAAGCAGACAAATGAGAAAAGTGAAACTCATGAGATGTTTTGGAGTTCTCTAAAGCAAAGGAGATCAACTCTAAGAGTGATTGAGGACTGTTAGTGTCTGTGCTATCACATTTGTTTTCCTTCAAAAAAGGAGAGCTGTAAGGCTGACCAGTCCTTTGAGATGCTGAGAACGAGCTGTTACTGAGTTGAACCAGCTGCTTGTAAGAAATTAGACAAGGAGAAACATGCATGTACACACAGATCTCATCTTCTCCTTCATAGCTTATTTTTTTCCTTTAACATTTTGAATTTACTAGCTGTATTGAAGTTTCATAGTTACAAACTCAGTCTTGGTCTTCTCATTAACTACTGCTGACAAATACTGAATTTACATTTATGTTTCAGGCAGTAAGAAGAGATCACAGAAAATAACTCCTTGATTATTGCATCTGCTCTTGCTTACATTTATTTCCTTATCTGCAAGAAGTGTTTCTACTATCTGGAAGCTATTTTTATTAAATTAACAGTAGAATTGATTCCTGTCCTGAGGTAGCTATTTCAAGAATACTGGCCATTTAGGTTTTTTACTAGCTCAGTTAAAATGCTTCTAGTTGATTTGACAGTGAGAGTTCAAGTTAAGCATGTAAAACTACCACTGTGAGCAGAAGGAAATTGCCTTCCTCTATTTCCCTATGATATATAGAACTGCATGATTTAAAAGTGTGATAGGACATTTATAGTCGAATCTGACCACTGCAAGAGTAGAATAACAAGGAGAAAAAGAACAGTTTTTAAATCCTCAGGTAGATGCAGCACTTTAATAAAATTTCATAGTTTGCACAACTTGTTGAAATGCTGTAAGAGACTGAGAAGCGCAGTCAGAACTTTGAATAAATTAGATGATATGATTTAGATGTGTTGCAAAAAACATCAGAAATCTGTATACAAAGAGGCTTTGTGGATCAAGGCTTTGAAATAAGCTGGATTTGTAATAACAAGGTTTTATAAAGCATCCGGTCTAGAGGAATGTAGTGGTAAAATATTTCAAGGCTGAAATTTTCCATAATAACAGAGAAAAGAAGAATTTCGTCATTGGAATCGTATTTAACTCTGATCCCAAAGACATCACGTTGACAAAAACTCTCCATAGATACGAGGAATTTGACACAATGACCTAACTCTCAGACTTCTGAGGAAGTTAACTTTTCTCAGAGACATGACAGGATATATGCCATCTTCGTCCAGCACATTAATGAGTTTTTGGCACGAAGTTGGAGGCACGAGCTGCTTTGTGCTTACCAAATAGAAAGTTTTCTGTATTCAGATCCTACGAGACAATCGGGTCTTGGCATGTAGTTCCTTGCTGTTCCTTCGTAAGGAGAATACTAGAGAAGCAGATCAACCTGCTTAGTCTAGTATCATCTTTTGTTTGGGTAACAGGTACAACTTCAGTTGGGGAAATACAATGGGGAAGGAGCCCCACATGCTACAAAGTCATAGCCCGAAAGCACTTTTTTACTAACTTTGAAAAGCTCCCAGGGAATTCATTGGAATCTTTGTTAATCTAAAGTAGAAAGAGTTACTATAGTTACTAATACAATAGTTACTAAATATAATTCTCACTATATAAAGTGCACATTCTGGGATCCTATAAGTTGAAAAGATAAAAGATCTTTAATTACGTTTGCCATAGTAATAAATGGTTGGCTTCCTTTTATATAGTTCCACTGTAGACAGAGTGTGTGCATAACACTTTGAATGTTTTCAACGATTCAGCATCAGCCAGGAGTATTAGAGTTCTTGCTCCCTCTCCTTCTTTTATTTAAAGGTTGGCAGTAATTTTTCATGTCAAGGTCATGATTGATGTGGGTTAACTTTCACTAAAAATCTTTTGAAACATTTTGAGTAATGTTAAAAATTATGGCATGCAATACATCAAAATATTCTTCTAGGCTTCCTGCATAAGTAAATAAACACTAGGGAAATGCGGAAGGCATTCACAGTATTTTGTAAGCAAGTTTCAAACTGCATGTTGCAGATTTATATGCTTCGTAGCTTACACTGCGATGCATGTTGAATTTTATTAAAATACGCTGTGGGTGGGGAAGAGGTGGTGATCTACTACATTTGTGTCTTTGCCCATGTCAATTTGAAATGGAGATCAATTCACTAAGAAACGTATCCAAGCATGGATTATGTAGCCTGTCCGTCAAGTGTCAGTTTCCTGGGGAAATACTAATAGCAAATCCTCAATCTTAGGCCAAATGTCAAGGCTCTAACGTCCAGCGCTCTGAGTATGGAACGTGGGATTACGAAAACATCTGCCATTGACAGGCAAATGTTAAAGCCACTGATCTTCAGCAGTCAAGATCTGAATAGCATGGAAAATCCCTCCAAGACATAATTCCTAAAGATAAGTGAAGTAAAACAAGATGAGGAACAGGTGAAGCAGCAACATATTTTCCTAAGAGAAAGAGGGATGTCTACTGTCACTCAGTAATGTAGGTTAAAAAAAAAGGAAAGGTAGACAGGCCACTGGCAAGTGTACAGAGTGGAACTTTCCTAGGATTTTTTGTTTGTTTGGTTGGTTTTTTTTTGTTTTGGTTTTTTTTTTTTTTTTTTTAATTTATTTATTTTTACAGTCAGCATCTTCTCATTCACCCTCATTAGCAGACCATTATAAAAACCTGGGGAACTAAACACACCTGGCTTTCCTCACCATGTTTAGATATCTCAGTGATGTGGTCATGAGAGATGTCTGGAATCCCTGCAGTCAGTCCATCCAGAATAGCTCAGACCATTCACATGAGGAGCTGACATATCATGTGCACAGTTCCCTAAGCAAGGTGATAGCTTTATGGACTTCTGACTGCAGCCTTCACTGGAAGGGCAAAGAAAATAGGTTTTTGCTGTGAGTGAAGTGAGATCCTAAGGAAATCTGGAATGGCTGAGGAAAAGGTTCAGGGATGCTATCAAGCTGTCACAGAGCACTATGAGGAAGTGTTAGAACATTGCACCAATATAATCTCTACTCCTTCAGATCTTCCTTTCCACTTTAAACCCACTTTATGTACTAGGGATGAGCTGTTTTCTGAAAGCATTGATCTTTTGCCTAGGATGATTGCATTACTTTGGGTTAGAGGGAGCATGGTTTTATACCATTAAACTTCCGTGAGATGAGTCCCACATCTCATGCTTACAGATAAATACAAGTGGTTGAAAAACATTTTGGGATACTTTCAAACACTGTGTAAGCAGTAGCCACCTTGGGAGGATGTGCTCCGGCGTTCCTGTGTATTTAAAATTACCTAAGTGAAGTATGTCTTGGAAAGCAGGATGCCATTGGGAAGGTGACAGAAAATGCCTGAGAGTATTTGAAATGCTGTGTTCAATACGATATATCCCTGCTGAGGTACACAGTTAAAGAGCTAGACAATTAGCCGTCAGCAAGTATTTAATCCTCTTTGCAAAAATTTTAGAGTAACATCTACATTAATGGTCCGGTCAAAGTTCAAACTATGTCATTTCAGTGTATTTTTTACTTTTCCAAATAATGTATTTTCATTGTTGTCTTGAAATTAATCAGACAGTGGCTTATTTACCTTTTTAACTGCAGAGTAACCTATTTCAAGAAACTTTTCTTTATTTCCACGGCTTAAGGCAACAGTGGCCACAGAAGAAGATATACCCTTTCAGCCAAGACTTTAATTGTTTCCTAACCTGAAAGAAGACCAATATACTGTTGGCAATTTATGAACCTTTTGTCCTACCGTGACACAGCTGTGCATAAATCTTGGAAAGCTGTATTATTTAGCTTGTTGCAGCTCTGTAAAAGAGTATGAATAATACAATATGCACTAATGTTACTTTTCTAGCAATCACATTGTTTTCTCTATTCCCACATTTCTCAGCAATAAAGGAAGGTTTCAAGAGTTCTGTTCTTAGAACCTAGGCTAGAAATTATTTTTATGATCTGCTCCATTTGCATGCTGTCTCACATCTGACAGTCCACTATGAGCAATTGAGAAACTTCTTCTGCATAAATTACTGTAAGCCTTATGGCAATTATTGCTATCTTTACTGATCCATGCAAAACCATTTCTTCTCTCATTCCAGAAAGTGCAAAGCCTCTTCTTTTTAGGGAGTTGTTGACCATATTAAGGTTTTCAGCAATATAGCTGTGCAAGTAGAAGTTAACCAGGCCCCTGAGAGGCCTGGTTAATTAGAAGTTTTGCTACATAGCAGAAGTGAATGAATTGTGGGAAAGATAGTACATGTAGATTTTTACCCGGAAAGGGCAATTTTACTTTCTATTAATTAGGGAATAAACTATAAAACCAAGGTTAGCTGTAAACTAAGAGTGTAAGAAGGCCAAGTCCCAGAGTTGTTTTGGTACTGGACATTTTGTTAAAACATCTGCTAGGTTAGGGCATGAAAATAATAATCAATCATTTAAATGATGTTAGTACAGAAGGGAAGCAAACCAGTAAGATGGGGGGGGGGCACATGTTCAGGTATGGTTTAAGAAAAAGAAGATGTGAAATAAATGAACTGGGGAGTACAAAGGCATGTTTAAAAGAGAAACTTTTAGTTCTGCTTTCTCAAGATGGCATCTTTGGTTCCTCTTGTTTGTATTCTCCTGCCAAGTTGAAGGTTGCGTGATACCAGCCTGTTAAGAGGTTTTGCTTGTTTGTGTGTTTCTGTTGGTTTAGGAATGAAAAAGCAAGCTCAGGTCTTGTTTGACTTCTGCTGTGCGCTTCTACAAAAAGGGAGGAATAATGTTTTTCTAATAATGTCTTCAGAGGCACAAAATGAATACAGGAGCAGGTTGCCCTATCTTTATGAGACAGCAAGCAGGTTGTATCTTGATTTGTTGAAGGACTGTTCCCTCAGGATTGCTGTCATGGTCGTAAGCCATGTTCTGGGCTGTAATTCAGTCAATTAAAAACACATAAATAATGTTTAAATGCTACTTAAGACCATGCTCGCTGTCTGCTCTGTACCTATATGGAGCAGGCCAGCAGACACTAAATACCCATATAGCCAGTGTTCAGCCTGTGATAAATCCATGGGTCAAAATCATCTTTAGATACCAAACTGCTGACTGGGCAGGATGCTGGCTGCTCTTCTGGAAAATTGTCTCAAAACTGTCTTCTTTCATTTCAGTAGCAGCTGATAGCATATCTATACAGTTTCTGCAAATAATCTTTTACTGTCTTCTGGATTTAAAGGTGCTGCATAACTGCTGTTACCTGAGCTCACTTGTAAAGCCTGGACTCTCTCATAAATACCTCGGCTTCTCAGAGCAGAGCATCATCCCACTGCAGCTAAGGATGGCCCACGGTCCAAAACCATAAGCCAGTGACCTGATGAATGACCAGACAGGAGGTGGCTGTGGGCGCTTTTTAGCCTGCTCCCCTGCCGACAGACCTCTGTTGAAACGGGGTAG
Organism: Pedionomus torquatus; assembly: GCA_013398155.1. Taxonomy (NCBI): domain Eukaryota; kingdom Metazoa; phylum Chordata; class Aves; order Charadriiformes; family Pedionomidae; genus Pedionomus; species Pedionomus torquatus. The sequence goes on from VZRU01020770.1 coordinate 88,974, forward strand.
AAATAGCAGGAGTTGTGAGCTCAGAGCAGGGCCTTGTATTCCAGCCATTTAATTTGGAAAGAGAATTGTTGTCATTTTGGCGTTTTGATTCATATTGTTAAAATAAAAATATCTAGCTTCTTTTTTTTTTTTTTTTTATTCCCAGACTGAAAGTAAGCAACATCTGCAAAGTTTTGATTAATGCATCCAGCCCTTGTGGTATCCCTACGACAACTGAGTGAATTCAGGGATATGTCTGAAAATAACTGATAAATAATAATCAGGTTGCATAAATTACAGTGGCATGGATTGCTGATGAAAGGGATGGAGGATCACCCTAACATCTCTTTTGTTCATCAGCTAGAAGTGCTGAGACTTTGTGCTTATCGTTTACCAAGGACTGATACAGTTAGCCCTGAAAACCCGACCGTTTCTTTCCGACTGCTTGCTTTTGCACTTCTGGGTCCTGAATGTTCTGAACGTAGAGAAGCGATTGTAATGAGACTTCTGGCCGTTGGTTTTGGTCCCTTTCAATTGGTACCGCAAGAAAAAAAAGCAATACTCACCGTTTTGCGAACAAGCAATACTCTGATTTTATTCACATGGCAGTAATGTGTGAATTGGGTATTGTATGTACACAGTGAATATACTGTGTTCCTCTGCAGGCAGGCAGTGTGTGATTTAGTAATTAAGGCTCTGATCTGAAATGTACTTATATTTGATGAATGTGGTTATGTTCTGTTGAAGGCAATGGTTTATAAGCACATGCCTGCCTGATTTTTGAATGTGAGAATACAGCAGATGAATGGAACTAAATTAGAAATTTCTTTTCCTTGACCTGTATGTTTTAACATCTGGCCTGAAAAACATGTGGCCTGATTTTCAAAGGTGCTGAGCAACTTGAAGTCAAAGTAGAACCTTGAAGTTCTAAGGGGTGCCTCGTTTTACAGCCTTACATATAAAGTGTTTATACACCTTTTCCAGGGAGGCATAGAAAAAGTTGATTTTATAATGTTTGTCATAAACTCTGGGTTTATGTGTCATAAACACAGGTAAAAAGAATGTCATAACAATAATGACTTTTTATTGATGGTTACTCTGAATTGAAATTAAGGTCTTCTATCTGCAAACAAGAAATTTAAAAAAGAGAATAGAACATACCCAGTAAGTAGCCAATCTGTTTAATATAGAAAAATTTATGAAAAGATAAGATATGGGGTAGTCTTAAGTGCTTGAGACTTATCTGTTGTTTCTAAAGGATCTTAAAACTATTTTTAAAAGGATTTCTGAAGGATATTTTTAGAAATATTTTAAAGGATAGAAGGAAAAATAATGTAGTAAAATGCAATACAATACAACTCAATATAACAGTGAAGCTGTGAAGAGAAAAACTTAACCTGGACGAGCAGAACAAGTGTGTAAATGACAAAAATCACTAAATTATTAAAAAATGTCTGAATTTCTGCAGTAATGCTTTCCTGGCAAAAACTAATTTAGCTAATACAATGGGGGTTTTGAGTCTCATTTTGTAGTTTTTTGAATGAAACAAATATTAGTAAAACCCCTCTGATTCATCTGAGTTAACTCTGCACAAAAATGCAGATGATATTAAGAAGTGAACAAGGTGAGTACTGTATTTTTTCAAAACTATTCTGTACTGCTTAGTTTTTAGGTTGGGGCACTCTGGGTAAACAGATTATTTACCAGAAATCCAAATCTTTCAGTGCAGTGCTTCAGCATGCTGATGAAGATGGTTTGTCTTGTAACAGGTCAAAGCCATTGGATCACAATGGAAATTAGAACTAACATTGAAAACATCAGTGCTAAAATATTGGCAATAATTAGGAATTCATGAATTCTTTATCGGGGAAATAACTTGAATACCTAAAGGACAGTGATCAGCCTGATATATGGGCAATCTTCTGTTCCTCTTGCAACTGGACAGCTGTGGGAATTAAAGATCAGGACTAAACTAGGACATACTCATTTTCTGTTTAAGGCACGGAATATACTTCAAATCACATTTATTTTGCTTTATGTGTTTGCATTGCTGGGGACTGTGTTACTAGCCAAGGCCTTAAATCTCTCTGGCAGAAATTACAAGTTTTAAATTAATAATTGGCAACTAATTCTGCATGTACCAAGCAAAATTCCACCTCTTCCTGCAAGAGTACAATGAACAGGGCTGTAATGCAATTCCCAGCCTACGCAGCTCTGCATGGGCTGTTTTGCCTCTTCTGGTTTTGAAAAGAGTGGAGAGCACAGAGGCAGCACGTAGTCAGAAAACACTGAGGCCTTGCAGGTCCCCAAAGGATCTGGTAAAGTACTTTCCAGCATCGGTTGTATTATATATCATCATAGGAAACACTTAACTAATCTTAGGAAGAGTATTTTAAAAAGTCACAGGGACCAAAGAACATGCACTTTTCAAATATATCAATATCACAAGTATATCAATATTATTCTGGTGACAACATCAACATTTACTGACAGCTAAATGGACCCAAACCAGTTGTTTTTTTTCACTTGTTGGGGAACTGCTTAGCAACTGTAAAGACATTTCCTGGCCAGAACCTAATTCATCTTCTAAAGTGGATTAAAAAAATGCACTTAAAAGATAAAAATAGAACGCAAAGTAAAACTTGTTCTCGATGTAAATAGAAAATTTTCTATAATCTCTAAAATTCCAACAAGGTTTAACCAAACTCTTGGGACAGACTTAAAGTAAATGGATTATTTTACCTATAGGAATAACGTGGTAAAATACAGATCTCTTCAGCAATATAATAATTATGTGTACAGTTATATGCAGCCTACAACTAACAAATGATTAATAATGAACTTCGGTTTATGTAGAATCTCCTAGAGAAATTTATCCAAAGACTGTATGCAGCTGTAGTAATTTTGTTAAGAAGAAAGCATTTGTGTAGCAGGAGTTACATCATTAATTAGCGTGCGAGCTTCCACCTCCAGCCAGCAGCAGAAATGCCAGCGCCATCAGTAGCAGGTGCCTGTATGTGATATATGTGATGCCATCATAGACTTTGGCAAGCGACACTTAGGAAACCACATAATGCATTAATATACTTTATCCCGGGTCTTTAGATACTGTAAACTGACCTTCCTTTCAGCGTGGAGGGTGAGACCCGTCAGAGATTGACAACTGCCAGGGCTGTCGGCTGGGAGATGCCTCAAATCAGCACATCCATCACGCCTGGAGCACAGGCGTGGGAGAGCCTGGGACTGGCTCGGTGTGCCCCCCAAGGGGTTAGAGGGGCACCCTGACTCCCCATCAAAAGATTTATAATTGAGACTTCACTGGGTTAAGGGAGGCCCCCTACTGCCTTCTCTTTAGCCTTTAATAACAATTTGTGCCCTGTCTACACGGCCATTTGGGTTCCCTCGGCAGTCGTTGGAGAAAGGCTGGCATGTCTGAGGTGGAGTCTGCCCAGGTCCATTTTGCTCTGCAATCCCAGGATTATCGCATGAAAATGTCCTTCCTTTATGGAAAGCAGAGGCTGACAGAAAACACGTATCTTTTTATTCACGGTAACAGCTAGTGGGACCTGGACATCTTTCACTGTCAGCAAGAATGAACCTTGCAGCCCACTTACTACCACGTTCCCAAGGTATGATCTCAGTGAAGATAAGTAATGACGATGCATTAATTTACTGAAACGCAATGTTGCAGACCTTCAAACAAATGTGGTTTGCATTTTGTTGCAGCACCTGGAATATAATATATGTTTATATTTAATGATCTCTTGCAGGTAGTATTTTGGTTGCTTGTTATTTAATGCCAATGGGAAGCACACACTCTCGTATGTGCACACCAGCCTTTCCCCACTAGTCTGTGAGGTCTGAGGGAAGCCTGCTTGAATCTTTGAAGGCAGGAGTACTGTTTTCTAACACGACATATAAAATTTGATGCTACTTCCCCATCTTTCCCATTATCTCTGCTCAGTGAAGATGATAACCCACAGCAATATATAAAAGCTGGAGCCATGTAAGAAGCAGAACTTTCTCTCTCACATCATGTTCATTGTAGTGCAGAAAGTTCAGAGTGATCAATCCAAACTATTCACAAAATTTAAGACAACTATGAAATAGATAAAAACAAGGTACCTATGTGTGTAATCAGAAATGCATACACCTACATTTCAAATTACATAAATATATATATTTACAAACATATTTAATTTTTAATACATATTTATTGATAATAAGTTTTTGCTTATACTTATAAATATATGTATATGGGCATATAGTATCCTTGATATTTGTCTTTCAGCTTTTCAGTCTTTAGGCTGCAGCTGCATGGCAGTATTTACTACACTGTCTAAAACTCGTAGACCTAAAAATATAGTGAAGGGAACGATCAATAAACTGTTCACCATTTGTCAATGCTCCATTGTTCAATAGGTACAGAACTATGGAGGAAAGAGTCTTCTATATGGAAGCAACTAGATGCCTATAGATTTTCAAACTTAGGAGAAAAAAAAAACCTCAAACTCTCCTATGTACAAAAAAACCCCAACAACAACCCAAAACCAAAATAAAATCCAAACCAAAAAAAAAAAACAAAAAACAAAAAAAAAAAACCAAAAAAACCCCAGAAAAAAATTAGAAACCAAAATGCAAAACTCAAAAAGTACCTGCTTTGTTACTGTTTTTTTGTCCAGCTCTGTCTGGTACTGTATTAGTAGGAAAAAATATTCCTTTCCCAGAGAGAAAACCCATTCGTATTCGAGAAATGTTTAGATACTGTGATGAGAAGGATCCTGTTAGTACTTAGACAGATGTATCTGCAACATCTGGCAGTAGATTTCACAGCCCAGTCAGAGGTCTGGCCTTGATGACTCTGTTTAATTATCTCTTGGCTACGGAATGTATGTCTTTGCCTCTTATCTCTCATAAGCCTACAGAGATCCCGTCTGGGAAAAATATTGGGTAAGTGAAAACTTAGCCCAGGGAGTTGATGAGATGAGGTAAATCCCAAGCTGCCATATTCATGAATGCTCAAAGTTTTAGCACATTTTTACAAGCTTTGGCAGAAGGACATCATTAATGTTTCAGAAGTTCTCCAGATCTCTCTTTATTGCTCTTTGGCCAGTGTCCCTGTAGTTTTCCAGTGTAGCTTTTTATTTTCTTTTTTTTTTTTTTTTATTACTGGAAGGAAGACAATACCTCTTGCTGTAGGACACTTTTGTTCTTCTTTAATGAGTTGCAAAATAAAGAGGAATATGACTGTGTAGGTAGCCTTAAACTTGGACATCAAAGTAGCACAACAATCAATCCTAGCAGTCGTTCAGCTCTTTTGAGCATTAACTTCATCATATTTCTAAATGTTCTGCTTTACTAATAGAGCATTTGTTACTATTAACTGTAGGCTGAATATTATACCTTAACTAAATCTATCAAGGAGTGACATTTAGGTTCTGACACATGAGAGTCCTGAAGAAAGTTAATTACCATGACACAGTTCTTCCTAATTTCTACTGGTTTGGTAATTCTCTCTGCAATGTTATTTTTTACAATCAAGAAAATCTCTCTCAAGAAACTCTCACCTAATCTAACTAATGCATTTGGTCCCACTGAGAAGCATCCAAACTACAGAAAGATATAACACAAAATGCCATTGTTTTATGTAGAACATATTTTTAGACCAATAGGGATCTAAAGTTTGGTACTTAAGGCACATACTTGATAGAAGCAATACTTTCTATAAAGAGTTTTCTAGCATGGGGTTGTTTTCCTCAGTTATCCTCCCTGTGATTTCTTGTACTTCTCTTGGAGCACCTGGTATTTGTTTTTAGCCATACAAATTTTTCAAAGCAAAGTGTTCTTCTGAGTTTCTGTTAAAAAACGTCAACACTGGAAGTGAACATTAGTTTTGGCAAATGGCACCTTGCATTTTCATGGCAGATAATCTGATCCAACGTGACTGGCTGACCTTTTTTTCTAAGCATATTGCCTTGATGACTTTTTTCTGATACAAAATATTGGTAATGCAAAAATAACAATCCTCCCTTAAATTTATTTTTTTGTGTGCAGCAATTTGTGCAGAAATTTGACAAGTTAAATAGAGATAGTCCTGTTGTAAAATCTATTCTCTTTTAAAGAACTCACCTAAAATTGCAAAGGTGGAGAAAGAAAAATGTGCTTGTGGCTAAATGAACCAAGATGGAAACACTATTGATCAGAGCACTATTCCCAAAACACAGTGGACATCTCTAAAGGAAAATAAAGTCAGGTCTATTCCGTTGTGAAAACTTGACCATTCCTTTGCTAATGAGGACTAAATGTCTTAAATATTAAGTTGCAAAAAATTAATCTTACAACTACTGAGATCTTGGTCTGATTGAATCTGAATTCTGTAGATGTTTGAGACCCATCACGCCACCCTTGCCATTTAGAGTTCTCTCCTTGTTTTCCATGGGTCATTAGCAAGAAGATGTACCCACAAGTGAACCTTAGTGAGAGTGCCATAAGGAACGAAAGGCTACATTCTTTTCTGGTATGACTCAAAACTCAGTTATTTTACACCTTTTTACACCTGCCAGCACTTTTAAAAAGTGCAGTGTCATCAGAAGCTAGTGAATGTATAATTCAGGAGATAAAACCAGGATTCTGTTTAGACAGAAAAGGCCCCATTTTAACTTGATATGGGCTGCCGCCTATGGTTTCCTGATGTACATGTAGCATGTGAAGAATCGTCTGTGTCAAAGGGCTTCCCCTTGTGCAGAGCACCAGCAGTCAGAACTCTGGAAAAAATCAAGCCCTTAAAGCCTAATGCCTACAGAATGAAAAAACTCATAATGATCTGCTAGATCAGTGACTAAAGAAATGACATAACGGCTCTTTTGCTATATGGATTCAGTGAAAGCACAGAAGATCATATACCATAGTAAATCAAATCTAGAAATATTTAAATACTGTTTAGTTCATAGATCAGTGATCTGGTAAACTGTAATGGAACTTTCTGAGCCATTATGATCTGATGGAAAAAATGCAAGTTAAGTTCTGTTCATCTATTAGAAAGCAAGAACCACAGTGAAGCTGTAATGGTCTGCTGTGTCAAAGCCTGTGTGGAGCATTTTTAATTAACTATTCATCTGCTCATTAGTCAGGATTAATGCAGAAGGATCTATTAAGATCTACTGTCTCCAAGAGTATGTCATGCCAGGAGTCTGTAAAGCCTGAAGATATATTACCCAGTCACAGTACCACATTACAGACTGACAGAAAAATTGCATCCTTAAAAAATAAAGCTGGCTCTGAGTAATGCTTGTGGAAGCAAATACCTTAAATCTTTTTTAAACTGCTATTTTTCCCAGTTCTGTAATTAATCAGAAGAGCATAATCTAAGAATTTTTTTCCCCAAGTCTCCTAACACAATCGTGTTTATCAGTTTCTGTAAGATCATTTAAGAAATCCCAGTAACACCATCCTGAAATAATACTTTATCATATTTTGTCCTCATAACCCTGAAGAGTTCTAAAGTCAAATTATTCAGAGGGCTGAGTTTTTTGATTCAAACACCAGGAACTTGGTCTGTTCAGCCTTAAGAAGAGAAGATCAAGAGGAGATCTTATTGCTGTCTTCAGCCACCTGTATGGCAGGTGTAGAGAAGACAAAGCCAGACTCTTCTAGGTGTGGTATGGCACAAGAGGCAAGAAACACAAGTGTTGACAAGGTAAATTGCAATTAAATATAAAGATTTCTCTTTTTTTTAAATGAAGGCCATCAACTACTGGACCAATGTGCCCAGAGAGGTTGAGAACATTGAAGGCTCAGACATGGGCACGAGCAACTAAATCTAGCTGGACCCTTTATGAGCAGATGTTGGGACCATGAGACCCCTTGAAACCACTGTTCTTCTGTGATTTCATGATTCCATAATTAGAAATCTAGACATTCTCTACTTTGAGGTTTTCAAATTTCATATTAATATAAAAAAAGTCTAAAATCTTCAACAGAAAAAGTGTAAATATTTGGAAGTCTTTGTAAGAGGACATTCCTTACAATCTACAAGCTCTTTGCTGAGCAACTGCACTTCCATCTCTTAAATCCTTTTTTTTTTTCCTTTAGCCACTGCATATGAATATATCTAAGTACTTCTATGAGTGTATCTCCTCCCCATGTCACTCCAGAGGCCTTGAAACTATGTCACCTTATGGTCTCAGATATTTCATAAAGTGTAACACATGACAATTTTTTAAGAGGAGGCCTATACAAGTGTTCTGTCTGATGGCCGCCTTTCAAGAAAAAGGTTGTGTGATGTAGAAAAAATAGATTAGAGAGATTTGCAATAATCTGTGATGTATCTGAAACACAGGCTGAGAAGAAACTGAATATCATAAAATCATGGAATACAAGGTCGGAAAGGACTTCAATAACTTATTGCACGTTTTCCTCGTTTGTATTTTTGGAGAAACTTTGATTAGATTTGCATGTAAAAGCAAGCCAACAAGGTCTGGGTGTACATTAGTGTGGCAAAAGCCATGGCTGAGATTTTATTGCTTTTGCCAAAGGCAGAAAATGTGTTAATGTATTACAGAAGTGGAGGGGGAATTGAGAAGCACCATATCTAAATTGAATTTCACTGCCTACAGTATGTTTTTTGTCACTTCATGACCACTTACATCTGGAGAACTTGATCCAAAACTTCAGTCATCTTTTGATGGCCCAGGAGAGTGTAGATCAAGTAATTCTTAACGGAGCAATAATCAGGAGGCATTTAAGCTTATTTATGCACTCTTTCTGAAGAAAGAATAAAAAATTAGAAACAGGATATGAAGATAGTTAAAACAGAAAGTTGTCTCATTTCAGTATGTTACCTGTCCAGATTTACCAACCATCACTGATAAAGCTGCAAACTTTGAGTTCACTGCTCAATATTCTGCTGAATCATGCAGAAGAATACCTATTGCAATAAAAATATGTCATTACATAGTTACAAATGTCCTGGCTATATTTGGAAATGATATCTAGGTAAATAGCACTGTAAAGCACGTGATGGATTGAAGACTCGATAAGTTATCTCACACCTTTGAACATAATAAAACATGTTCTACTTTTCTCACACTGTTAAATGGCCTTACGTGCCATATTAGGAAGCAGAAAGTGCTTCTGTTTTCTCTTTTCTTTTTTTTTTTTTCCTCAGAAGGACACATATCTCTTTCACATTTCTCTTTCAGATCTGACTTTATAATCCTTCTTAAATTGAACATTTTCTCACATTTAAATACCCCCCCCCCCAAATCTGATATCTGATACTAGTTCAAAGCGAGGCAGTCAGCTAAGAATAACTGAAAATAATTACTCAAAGAGCAAGGAAAAAAAAATCAATAACATGACAAATCAGATTGAAATTTCTTCTGAAAAGAGAAACTGATCAAGCCTTGCAATCAATATTTTGATTTTTCTCCCCCTCACTGCAGAGATTTTTGTAAAGCTCGTACTATGGTTACGACACACCTGCGGCCTCACTTGCACACCTCTGAGTACATATTCATTTACATTTATATTGACTCAATGAAATTAAGAGTTTTTTAGGAAGACAGCTAATGAATTCCGGTGCAAGAATTGTGCCTAAATCTTGCTATTTGCATTGTCCGGTGAGGTGCATGATAAAAAGGAGGCCTTCGCTCTTCCCCACTGTCGAGAGATGGTGTAACCCCAAACCTGGCAAGGAGCTCCCACTGAAATGGGTCATGTCTTTTTCCTACTGAGATCCGTAGCTACTAAGGTGGGCAGCACACAGCTGCATTCAGCATTTCAGAGGAAGCACACCTGCATTTTCAAAGCAATTTAGCCCAGTGGTCAAAGCTTCACAACCCAAAGATCTTTTTATTAGCTAAACCATTAGTGTTTGGTAATTCAAGGTAAGTAAATTATAGTATAACTCTTGCACAGATCAGGTGAACTCTACTTTTAACGTATTTTAGCCAAATATGACAAGCTCTAGCAATTGTAACACAGCAAGATGGTTATCAGACCCACCCTTGTGCTTTAACTCTTTTTTCTTCAGACATTCTACTCACCTTTGGTAAGTTTGCTCATTGCACAGAGCCTTCCCTTCCCAACTTTAAACATGGATGCTGGTAGAGAATTTCTCCCATTTGGTATCCGCTTTTTTTTTGGTCTAAATCATACTCACACAGAGAGGAACTTCAGGAGCCTGAGTCACAGTTTAAGACTAAATGTCACTGTAGAGACTACACAGGATCAGATATCAATACACTTCAATGACACATGCAGGCAATCAATGACTTAGGTCACCTCTCTATTCCCTGCAAGAACCATAGAAACATAGACTAGCCCAGGTTGGAACAGACCTTGAAAGATCAACTGGTCCACCTTTTAGAGGGAAAGAGACCCTTGATGATCTTATTTAGGACATGTCCAGCTGTATCTTGAAACCAGCAGTAACTCTAGGGAAGTTGTTCCAGCAAGTGATAGTTCTTACTGTAAAAATTGTCTTTTTTATACTGAGATGAAACCTCTCCTAGTGCACTTTTTACCTGGTGCCCCTGATGTGGCTCCTTGTGAACAGAGAGCCTCTGGTCTCTTTTTGGCTGGTCTTGAAGTTCTTGAATACTGTGATAAGATCCATCCCTCCTGAGCCTTTGCTTCTATAGTAAGAAGGACCTAACTCCTCCAGTCTTTCCTCTTAGGGCAGGTTCTCTAGCCTTTTGAGTATCTTCATGGTGCTTGATGCTGTCTAGGAGGAAAGTCATGGGGGGAGCTGGCACCATGTGGTGGGTGCTCCTAAAGCCAACCTCCTGGGAGATCACAGGCTCTCTGCCTGCTAGAAGTCATTGGATCATGTTGAAAACACCCTATTCTTGGTTGGCTTTGTTCAAATTGCTGCCACACCTTATGGCCAGCTGCCACTGCTACTTTTGATCACCACCTACTGCCCTTGAGGGTGTTGTCACCACGTTCACAGCATTTGGCAGGTTGTTTACACTTCAGGTACACCTCTGTCCTTGTAACTACACTGTGGCCTTCTCCTGTAAGGCTAGCTGAAGCTTATATGCCAACACCATGGACAACTGGGCCCAGTTTATGGTAACTGTGAGGTCCTGCTTCAGGATGACCTCCGTAATGTCACAGCACCCTTTATGATGTTCAACCTGGTTCTTGACCTTCTTACCTATTGCCTACCAGAACGGCAGGTAGGTTTGGCTGCAATGTCAACACAGAGGGCTGAGGAGACAGCCAAGGGGAAGCCAGAGAGGCAAAGCTGACACCCTAGCATCAGAGATGAGGATAGAAAGAGAGTAAATTTTGTTTCCTCTAATGTACTCTGAAGTACTTACACAGCTCTGAGCTCAGAGAAGAGGAGTAGATAGTCCAAAAGACAGGCAGAATGCTTCACATAAAACCGTCTCACTACTAAGGAAGTGAGAGGCGAGAGAAATTTTTTTGAAAGGGGAGGAAAAAGCTAGACGTTTATTCTGTTCATCAAAGGGAAGGAAGAAGCAAATGAATCAGAAATCAAAGATTGAATATCATTGGTCTTGCTGACAAAGCAATCAGCAATCCCCTCACAGCAAGTACAGGGGTTTGTTGAACAAAGCGAAGGAATTTAAAAGTCTTGAATGAAACAGGGTCTTTCCATTTATAAAACTAGATGTAATTTTAGAACAGTGTTTTGATTTAGAAGCTCTAAAGAATTTCTGCATTAAAAATATATAAATCCCAGTTTTGTGATGTACAATTAATAATGACTTTGTCCAAACCCTCTCCAGCCTCCTTTGTAATTCTCTTAAGAAAGCATTAAATGAGGGCATTTTCACTTTAGTTGAAAATCAATGACACTTCAATGAAGCATGCATTTCCAAAATATTATGCAACTGAGAGGCATGCAGTTCTGCAGCTTAGTCAAGAGGCCAGGACTTCTTAAGTAATGATGCTGATTTAGTAGCAGAAATCTTGAAAAAAAATCACAATCAGCAGCTTCAAAATTTATAGGGTGCCATTGTTAGTCCCCTGGAAGCCTCAGGGTAGACCCCTGGGGTTCCTCACTTCAAACTGAATAATGCAATGTTCGATCAATACAAAGCAAGATGATATTTAAGGTTCCTTTATTGGGGTTAGTTTGTGAAAACAGGAGTTCTTTTTCTCCAGCTTCTTTTCTTTTCTTTTTTTTCCTTTTTTTTTTTTTCTTGGGGGGTGTGTGTGTATGGGTGGGAAAAAAGAGAGCATGAGGACAATGCAGAGAAGAAACAAAAATGCAGAGCTTTATACCTGTCCATGCCTCTGGGCAACCGTAGAAGCACAGCCTGGCACTTCCCTCTAGCGCAAACATCCTGCTCCTCTTTCTGTTTAGTCTGTACAGATTGTAATTTCTCTGTGTCTTCAGCCTCTGTTTCTACCGCTGTTAGGGATGGCTGAAATGGCCTTCAGCTAGTGTGTTAGAAATAATGAATAGGCGTGTACCTAGACTGGATGAAAAGAGATCCAAAAGGGGAAAAAAAAAAGTAATATAAATATCAGAGTTAGCAACTGCAGAACACCTCTGCAGAAACTGCAAAAATAGAAAGCAGAAATTTGTGTTCCATGACATCCCAAAGTGGATCTTCAAATCAGTTGCCACCAGTCCTTTCCTCTTCCAATTCTTCATCCATATGGCAGCATATGGACTAATATCCTTCTACTACTACTCTTCAAATTTTGGCTGTAGTTATGAAAAAAGGAGAAGTCATCAGCTGAGACTGCTTCCATGAAGTGGCAAATTATCTGGTGGCTAAAGCCAAGCCAACAAGTCTCCACTTATGTTTTCTTAGGTACCAGCCATATAATCCCTTAGCAGCAAAACTTTTTGTGTGTGTGTGAGTGCGTGTGCGCGTGTGCATAGGTGTGTTTAATAAAATAAAAGAAGAAACTGACATTAAAAAGGCCAAAAAAGAATTTCTAATGAGAAAGGATGTGCCTGCTTTTGGAGAAATTAACTGCTCCAATGAATTGCAAAGATAAAGCAGAAGAAATTATCCAATAATTTGTCTGTTGTAATTAGAGATGGGCCTGAGCTGCTAAATTCTTCGCCAGATCCAAATTATGGGGGCATCTGGAACTGGGGTTATAGTTTTGGCTCATAGACTTTCAGTCAAGCTAATATGGAGAGCAGATAAAAGCTAAGGGACCTGGTCCCCTGCCATAGCACACAAACAACTGCCATGGACTTTAAAGGCAGTTACTCAAATCCTATGGCAGAAGATTAGGAGCCAATTACTGCAAGTTAGTGCATCCTATTCAAGATATTTTCCCTTTGGTCATAACACCGAAAACTATGCCATGACACTAAGACAACAGTAATTAATTACTTGCCTCCTGCGGCGAGAAATCTGAGATCCACAGGTTTTCAAAACTGAATTTTAACATGGACACCTTAAAAGCCCTCTTTTTTTTTTTTTCCAGTAAAATGAAACTTTCACTCCCAAACTTTATATTTTAAAACTTTTATTTACCTACCAGAAGTTGTTGGTGATGTTCAGAGGAAGGGAGAGAAGAGGTAGTGCAACCCCAGGTGGTACTTAAAGCTTTCCATGAGTCGTCCTAACCAGTTGACCACACATTTAGCAGTCAAAGAGCAGGACCATGGGAAATTACTGAAAAGCAAAGTATGTCACATAAGTGTATGGCCACTTTGCATGACAGACACTGAACAATGTATTTCAGGTCTAGAAGAAGTCGGTTTGCTCCTAAATTTGAGGGCCACATGCTGACCCTGCAGGCCAGGAGTTATACGGGAGCACACCACACCTCACCTCCTGGTTCATGTGCTCCGTTTCAGAGGAAAGCTGAAACTTGCACCCAGATCTCTCAGCAATGTGCTGTGATGATGTAGCCAAAGCAAACCGCAGTGCAGGCACAGTGGTTTATGACTGAGCCTGAATTTCCACCTAACAGACCGTAAAAATTTATCAGTAGGTTCTGCTCAGTCACACCGGCGACAAGAGCTGACCAGGCAGAGCAGCGCAAGTAATCCTCTCCTGGTGTTTGTCATTATTACTAAGGCAATAACTGGAAGGCACAAGGAAACAAGAAAATACTGCATGCAGATAACCTGTTAGGCAACCAAAATATAGCAGCAGTGGAGATGGCTGAGATGAGGAGGAGCCCAGGAAGCAGAAATCCTCACCGGTATTCGGGCAGCGATTTGATGGAACGTCTCAGGGGGAACGGGAACATTTGGGTGAGAGGTTCCCCCTCACTCTAGCATCAAACAGAAGCAATGCTGAGAAGGATGCTTTGCAAGGTGGAAAGTTATCAACAGGTGAGAAATATCATTCCAGCAGGGCCAGCAAATTGATACTGACCTTCCAGGAAAGCTGCTGCCACCATCAAAGCGTCTGCCCCGAGCCAGTCCCACACAAACAACAGAAGGTGTAATTGCATCGCTGATTCTGGTTGCCACAAGTTCAAAAAGAGTGAATAAAGCACACTATAAACATGAACATATTCCTGCTAATTACGTAAAAACTAAAACAAAACCCAAAACAATTATCAAGCAAATGAAGGAAGCTAAAATCGGCCCAAACCCTATAAAATCTGCAGAAAAAAAGCAGCTAAAAACATGACTAAAGCAGACCTCAAAGCACAGCAGCCATCTGTGCCAGCTAGGATCTAGTAATAATGAAACTCCTAATAGCAACATGAATAATAAAAGTAAAACTCTCATGAGTTGCTTCGTTTTTTTGCAGCAACAATTATAGATTTTTCTCCGTGGTCTCTGCTCTTTCTGTACGAATCGTTATAACTGTGCTTAACATTTGCAAGGAGAATCCTCCTTTCCAGACATAACTTGAGGGCATATTTGCATTCGGTGGGTTAAACCCAGCTCTGGGAGCACAAGACTGTGCTCCAAGGATTTCCAGGAAACATCCCTCCCCCTGCAGCCATGGAGCCCGAACTCCCACTGCTGTACCTGCTCTGTCAGAGATTCAGATCACAGCTGTTTCTAAGGAGATATTAAGCTAAGAGACAGTGTGGGTGTACACGGCTTCTTCGCTCCATCAAAGGAAGAGCATCTCCCCTTCCTTTTCTTTGCATTCCTGAATGCTCCAGAGATCCTCTTGCTCTTCTTTGATGAACTGAAAAGTTCAAGAAACAAGCAATTTGTGGTGGAAGCAGCAGGACAGCTATTGCTTGACGGGGGAGTTTCAGTGGCTTCTGGCCTTATTGATAGTAGTTGGAGCAAGAGCAGCAAAACGGAAAGGCTGTCTCAGCTGGAGTCCTCTGAGAAGTTTGGGTTTTCAGAAGGATGATAAAAATTGACTGAGGATTCAGAAGGAGTGGTACAGAAAATTCTTCAGAATGTGGAAAATGCTTCCCTCTTAGAGAGTATTACAGTACTCATTCTATACATCCTAATGAAAAAGAAGCCACAGGACTAACAAAGTTGGTTAGCAATACCTGGGGAAGACATACGATACAGGACGACCTTTTAAATGTAGAGATAAAGGTACAGATAAAGGAAAAAACCAACAAGTCTCCAGAGGCAGAAGCTGGCAGATGTCAAAACTTCTCTATGTTATCAGTTTCACAGAAGTTTGTGAAATGGGAAAGGTGAGATCTCGTGGAAGGTCTTCTTTGATAGTGGTAAAGGCTGACCAAGTCCAGTGGAGCCTAAACAATGCTTTAAAATACCCCGGCCATGACAATAATATGATCAGAGCTTTGTAAAACATGCGTGACATGTATTGAAGGAAGTGCGGCAAGAGGTTGACTACTTAACCACAAAGGTCTTTCCTATG
Source organism: Pedionomus torquatus (assembly GCA_013398155.1). Classification (NCBI taxonomy): domain Eukaryota; kingdom Metazoa; phylum Chordata; class Aves; order Charadriiformes; family Pedionomidae; genus Pedionomus; species Pedionomus torquatus. The sequence continues at coordinate 104,720 of VZRU01020770.1, forward strand.
ATTTTGCTTTCCATCCTGCCACAGTGATCCATCATAGCACTGGTTTCCTCACCTCTCTGTGAGGAGGAGGGAAGGGATGATAGAACATGCCTATTTCCAGGAAAGGAGAAATGAGAACATTCAGCAAGAACATACAGCAGAAGAGGGCAGAACTGAAATTTCTAATGAAGATCACAACTAACCAGGAGAAAAGGATTTTGAAGTTTGGTTGGTTGAGGGGTTTTTTTTGGTTTGAAACGACATCCTGTGCTCTCTTTGTTTCTGCAGAGAGAAACTCCATTAAATGAGTCTCACGTTGGACATCCAAGTATGTCTTAACTTGTGTGTCTTTTGAGAACGCAGATGTCTGGGCCCGTTTGGTGCAAAAGAGAGCTGCTCTTCTGCGTGCACTATCTACCTAGACCCCCTCTGTGGGAGAAGTACTGTTAATTTGAGGCAACAGCTTCCCAACAGAGATTGCCCAAAAAATGAATTCCTTGTGCCCCCATTATGTCTGTTCCCAGCTGGAGAGTCTTTCGGCAGATAGACTGTGCCTTCACAATTCTCTGCTAGGTGAATTTTCTGCCACCACGCTAAGCATTGTGCAATGTCCCCTGTGTAACATTGACTGAAATGTAGAAAACGATCAAGTCATCTGAAAGGATATGGGGAGGTTTTAATTTCCTGAAATAGACCTGCTGTTCAGGCAGTATTGCCTTCTCTATAATAGGAAGTTCAGGAATATCAATTTCTAAATTTGTCTATTCAAATTAGCCCATTACCATTAATGCCAACTCCATTGAAAAACCATGAGTCAGGCCCCCCCAAAACCATGAGAATTTAATGGTGTAGAAACATTGTCCCTTTTTCTTTGTCATCTGATTTTTTTAAGCCATTTGGAGACAGGTTTTCGCATTCTTCTTCACAAAGGCAAGATTAGAAATGTACTTTTTTTCCCCTTTCCCTGAGAAGAAAGGTTTTCTTGTTGTCGTATGAGTTCAGGAGCTGAGCCAATGTAAAACTGCAGGAGCTGACAACACTGCCTGATGTTTTTTTCAGGTGCTTCTGTCACTAAGAGATGCTGCACACCATCATAGCCAAGTTAATTGGTTAGACCTGTCCAAGTGCCTGTGCACAGACGCTTAAGTGCACAGTCATCAGCTCATATAAAAATAGAGCTGGAAAGAGCTTCCTCTGGTCCACCTCTTTGGTTACGGGTGAGATCTGCTAAATCTGTGTCTTTCTTGTTCAGTCTGTTCTTAAAGATCCCTGACAGTGGAAGCTCAATCATCTCCTCACTGCCTTATATTTAGAAAATCATTCCTAAATTGTAACTTGAGTCTATGGTATTGTAATTTAAGATCATCTCTTCTTAGCCTGTGAGATATCATGGAGAATTTATTGCTCCATTCCACTGTGCAACAGCCTTGTCAGGTCTCCTGACAGTTTTTCTTAAGTTTAATAACTCAGTCTTTCAATCTCTTCTGTTAGATTGTGTTTTCTAGGATTCTGCTTATTCTGGTTGCTCTGCTCTGGAGGTCTCGCCAAGTGGTTCACTTCTTGCTGAAGCACAGCACCCAAAGCTGGTCATGTTTTTTTAACTAAGCCTAATTAGGACTAAGTAGGCAGGAAGGACCGTTCCACATCTCTTACTGTTAAGCTTCTGTTCATGCATCCTAACATGGTATTAACCTTTTTCATGAGCTTGGTACTCCTGTGCATGTTCAACTTGTAGCCCTCTGTGCCCTCTTGAATAGTTCCTGAACTGATCAGCTGCTCTAGTTCTTGCAATATGCAGCTGCTCTTCTCTACCTGTCATTAACACTTCACACTTACTTAATAGCACCACATATTTTTCAGACTATTTCTTCAATCTGTGAAAACCATCTTGATTTCTAATTCTGCCCCTAGATGTGTGCGCAATCTCTCCCAGCTTCACCTTGGCTCTGCATTTAATAAGTGTATTGTCTATTTCATTGTCTGAATTATTAGTGACTGGATAGAACAAAATCCACTACAGACTGTTGCAGAACCTCATCTGATAACTACCTTCTGGATAAAGTTCCCTAACCCAAGCTTTCACCCATGACATCACAGTTTCATTTAGACTGTGTCTCCTTAGCAAAGCAACAACAAAGCAACATCAAAACCTGACACTCCTATTTTTTCCATATGCACCAGAAAAAGCACTTTTCAAGATTAGTGAACTAATCCTGTTTTAAGAATGTAGGTCACTACCATATTCATTTTCAAAGTTTAATAAATATTTATGGCCATCTGTAATTACCTCCAGAAGAATCCTGTGTATTTTCACAGAAAATGCCTTTGCTGCATCCCAAATACATGTGCCTAGCTATTCCTGCTGCTCTTCTCTTCTCTTCTCTTCTCTTCTCTTCTCTTCTCTTCTCTTCTCTTCTCTTCTCTTCTCTTCTCTTCTCTTCTCTTCTCTTCTCTTCTCTTCTCTTCTCTTCTCTTCTCTTCTCTTCTCTTCTCTTCTCTTCTCTTCTCTTCTCTTCTCTTCTCTTCTCTTCTCTTCTCTTCTCTTCTCTTCTCTTCTCTTCTCTTCTCTTCTCTTCTCTTCTCTTCTCTTCTCTTCTCTTCTCTTCTCTTCTCTTCTCTTCTCTTCTCTTCTCTTCTCTTCTCTTCTCTTCTCTTCTCTTCTCTTCTCTTCTCTTCTCTTCTCTTCTCTTCTCTTCTCTTCTCTTCTCTTCTCTTCTCTTCTCTTCTCTTCTCTTCTCTTCTCTTCTCTTCTCTTCTCTTCTCTTCTCTTCTCTTCTCTTCTCTTCTCTTCTCTTCTCTTCTCTTCTCTTCTCTTCTCTTCTCTTCTCTTCTCTTCTCTTCTCTTCTCTTCTCTTCTCTTCTCTTCTCTTCTCTTCTCTTCTCTTCTCTTCTCTTCTCTTCTCTTCTCTTCTCTTCTCTTCTCTTCTCTTCTCTTCTCTTCTCTTCTCTTCTCTTCTCTTCTCTTCTCTTCTCTTCTCTTCTCTTCTCTTCTCTTCTCTTCCAATTCTAAGAGAATCTCAGGAAATAATAACAACTATTTGAGCCGTTTCTGTCTTTCTGACCTGCCAGGTTCTCTACAGGTCAACTTGTGTAGATTCACTTCAATATTTCAATCCCATTTGAAGGAGGCAAGAAAGTCTAACCCTGGAACACAACATTGCACAACTGATTAGAGTAGTTGCAGATGATCAACATGTTTAGAACAGCAAACTAACATTTGAACATGATCCTCAAACAATGCTGTGAAATAATTAAAAGCAATGATTATATTTAAGAGGCTCTTGTTCTTTTAGAACATACCCTTGTTAAATTTTTCTTCTTGAAGGCTTCGTTGAGCTTCACTTGTACAATATCGTATGGAGATTCTCACAATTTTTGAGGTTTTATACATGTGCAGAGCTGATCCATGATTTCATGTGTGCCCTCCATATCCTGCAGCAGCCTTTGTGCAGGAGTTGGTGAAGCCATGAGCAAGCACAAAGTCCCAGCTGCCCATTTCAGAATAGGTTCAGGGATTCTGTTTATAACCCCTGGAGTAATTTACTTGTGGATCAGATCTGGGGAATGATCTATAGTCTATCACTTGGGTAGACTGTTCATTTTGTGGGAAACATCGAGGCAGTCCAACAGAAAATTATGTTAAAGACATTCTGTAGTGAGGACTTGTAATTTGTACACAAGTCTGGGGAAGAGCACTGAATCAAGAAAACTTAATTTTGACAGTCCTGATGTATAGTCTATTTTGGTTAACCAAAAGGAACACATACATTTTCTACATTAGAGAAATTTCCATTATTTTTCTCTCAGCCATGAAAATCGATTCTGATATGATTACACTCAGAGGTTGCTTGATGTGCTTCTGACAGTACAAAATGGATAGAAACGGTGGGTGGTGTTGAACTGAGGATACTGTGGTTAGCTGAACTCTGTCACAAACTGAAAATGGTAAGATTAAAGCACACACCATTAATGTATTGAGCAGGAGAGTGAGTCTTAGGAAAAATGGTGATCGTGCTAGTTTGATGTTGAAGATTGCAAAGGATTCAAAGAGCTTTCATCATCTTCTGTTTGCTGTAATCACTGACATTTGTTGGACTGAGAGGAGGTCACCAGAACTCCTCAGATGAAAGCAGCCCTTAACAGTAAGCAATAGGGCTATGCTTAAACATTGGTGGAGATATGGAAAAAGAGAAGTCATGGTATTTGGAATTGTACAGAGCAACGAAGGTTTCATTCTGTTCACATTGGTTACATCAGGCTCATAAGTGGCTTCATGGACATAATTTTGAACCCAGAATTTGACCCCATATTTCCATATTGCAGACAAAGTGTCATTTTTTATGAAACGTTTATTGCTAGCCTACTATTTAGGAAGATCCTCTCTTGCCTTGAGAATTTTCATAGCTTAAACCACTCTCGCTTAGAACAAATGGAAAGAAAAGAAATGAGGAATAGGTAAATATCATAAAGCCTGAGGTTTCAGATTATCTAGTCACCCAGATGTGTGGATCCTCTTCTGAAAACATTTAGACTTGGCAAGACTGGAACTTGCCACCTGGCTATTGAGGCACAGTGATGTGAGCAGTTCTGACCGTGTTTTCCTCTAGTAGGACTAAGGGACTGCTGTTATGCACTTTGGTGGATATTTTGCTCATAGATAGGTAAAACCAGAAGAAATAAACATAATACCTTTTGAACAAGGTTACTAAACCAGGCTGTTATCCCAGATTCATAGGAAACTTCTGTCATCTCAAAGGTTTTTTATCAGTTTCTACATTATGTCTTGGGAGCAGAGGAATTGGAAAAGGTTGCTCATGAAGCTTCCCTGACTTTTTGCTATGTCATAAATATCATGATGACTGGTTGTCTTCTGTTACTCTTTCTGTCCCGGGTGACAAGAGGTAACTCCAGTTGTATTACAAAGTGTATTTTTAAGTCTTTATCTCACGTTTTACAAGCATCAAAAAATATTCTATTTTGGGGTGGATTTTAAATGTAAGGATAAGCTGGTTCTGAATTCATTCATTCTCAATAGCATTCTAATGGAGTTAAATAAAGATGCAATCAATAGGGTTATATACATAATAAATCAGGTCCTATGGAAATGCTATAAAATGTACACAATTAAATAGCAATTTATATCCATCTTAGTTACTAGCTACTTTGAAGAATTGAGAAGAGAATTATAGTCTGGATTGAGCAAAGCTCCAAGCATGTGTTAAGTTTACAGTTTCCATTGACAGTAAAGTCTAGCCCACTAATGAATGTTTTTCTGGCTGAAGTTTTTAATCTCTCTGAGCCTCAGTTTTCGCCATACAAATAATAGTTCTTTATCTCAGAATGCTGCTGTGCAGACATACCTGTTAATTTTGCAAAAACATTCACATGTAACAATTATGGAAGTGATTATATGCACATGTAAATGTTTTCTCTGCCAGTAGCAATCATCCTTCTTTTACACTTGTCTTTGCACTTAAACAGTTGTGTTTGGCCTTCTACCTTTCATCACCTGACTGCTCCAGTTCATAGTAGGTATTTCACAAATATTCATGAAATACATATTTGAAATACATATATTGGGTCCTGATATGTGTAGCTTTCTCTGTCTTCAAAGGGAAGTGATCAGTCCTCCTGGGTCAGGGTAGAGCAACTAGAGTGTACTCTTTCTGTAGAGTAATAATCACATATATCTGGTCACTAAAATTGATTAAACTCTGTGCTAACATTTTTATTTTAACGTAAACCAATGAAGTTAGGACCCAGTTTTCTTTCCCAAACATGTCCCAGTCCTCATGCTCATTTAATAGTTTTTCTAAACAGTAGTAATTACATAATCTAAAAGAAAAAAATGGTTTAAGAGAACCAATGTCCCATCCAAATGTATCCGTAAGATTGAAATTGTTGGTAGAGTGGAGATTTTGAAAACAACACTGTGAGCTGCAGATCAGCTAACTTCATTTTATCTGTGTAAAGGTTTGAGCCTGGTCTAAGATCGTCATCTGCGTGACTCCAGTGTTAATGAAAAGACATTCATAAGCATCGTCAGAGTGACACAATCCACCTACTCTAGTCTCTTTTACAATGGATGAACTGTTTGTTGGAGGTATTTATCACACTTCACTGACTGCAGAGGAAATCTAGACAGCTAGTTAAGGCCAGATTAAATACCAAGATTAAACTGTCCTTTGAAGAGCTAAAATTAGGAGATGAATACGGCTTCAACACTCTTAAAAACAAACCCAGCTTTGAATGTCTCGGTTGTTTCTGAAAATGGAATTTCATTACTTTTGAAATTGTCATTCTCTCTATTCTTTTACAGTGCGAATGATGGAAAAGTATTAGACAGTAGTTATATCTTAATAAAAAGTGCTTAACAAGCAAGAAGTATTTATATAGTATCCTATTAATCTAAATTAAACTCAGTGAAGTCCTTCTGGGATACTTACATGGTGTATTCCATCCTTAATGTGTTCACGTTTCTCCCTTTACTGTTAGACTGAAGTATGTGTATGTACCAAGAGAAAATTACTTCCATGGGGTTTCGTTTTAAAATCGAACATGCAAATCCTATTATTAGGTCAAATTTTGAAGTCCTTACCACGTATTTTCTCAGTCATCACTCCATCAAGATTTCCACAGGCCACTTTTTGCTTTTAATGATTTGATCTGTGGTTACTATAAGTTTCACATCTAATTTTCCTGGTATGCAAATGGATCTCTTAATATAAAGTTTTATTTGCAATGCAATTTAGACTGCTTAGGGGTATTTTATTTTTATTTTGTTTTGTTTGCTCTCTATGGTTCTGTAGATATAAATATACTTCTTTACCGTGCAATTTTTCCCTCTGGCTGTGTAATAACTATAATCCAGAGCCTTTTTTTTTTTTTTTTTTTTTCCTGGAAAACTTCCTCAATCTGTAAAGATGGTCTGAACTCATTTGCAAATTGTAGGCAATTCATCAGCTTGGGAATTGAGCAAGGAGATCCTGTATTATAATATCTTTAACATTCCTTCCACTGATAGGTCCCTTGTACCCATATCAGGTTGTGCACATTGCCAGACCTGAGAAGGTAGGGGGTGAGGTTAATGCAGGTATGGTTCTTTTCAATGGCCCCCATCTGGTTACCTTCTGCTTTAGCATAGTTTGTGATAAGGAATAAGAGAAGAGTGAATGCTATTCCCCAATTTATTCTTCCCAGCCACAGCCCCCAGTTCACTGGAGCTTGGCCCTGGGTACTACTTTGGGAAGGGAGCAGTAAGGGATGGGAAGGTTTTGAGGCCTCTTCTCAAACCTTTCCTCTTTTCATATACACTCTCCCTCCGTGTCTCACAGCGTCGGCTTTTGTTCTTTCATATTATAATGGAATTGACATAGTAAATCTGTAATTAATGTGAGCCTTTCCCTCTCTCCTCCACCATCTTTCTAGTGACCCTAGTAGCTGAGAAGTGGAAAGAGGCTTTGTGTGAAAAACAGGGAGTTCAGCTCAGTCTCTGCTGTGTTTACGTTTCTGGCAGTATATTCAAGAACAGTTTATCAGAAAGGCACTCTCCTGACTTGTTTTTTCACTAAAGGGCCAGCCAAGTCTATCTTTTGTTCTACTTCCAAATGCTGCACTTTGTCGCATGCCACCTTTCTGCTCACTGTCCTTGCTCCTGGCATGACTGCAATGCAACCATGTAATTGAAGAAATTCAGGCTATTGACCTGAACATGCAAAGTCCCTGACAATCTCGCTTTATCCCACATCTCCATTTTTACTTTCCATGCAGCTTTTCCTCCCTATCATTCACTTAATATTTTCACTTTAATGCTCCCTTTGCCTTCTTTACCTCTCTGATTGCCTCTGTCATGTTTTATTCATTTGCTCTTTTGGTTTTTCTTCCAATCCTCTTTTGAAATACACTTCTCAAACAGTCCTTCCTCTCTTTTCCTGAATAGTTACTAATTCCCATAACAGTGATCTAGTACCCCTGACAGCTAGATTTGGTGTGAAAAGCCAACACAGGAGCCACTAGCCTTCTCCTTGCCTCACTCATTGAGCCTGTGACATGTCCTCAGTGTCACAGCGTGAGGGGGAATGACCATTACTTCTTCGATTCTGTCCTCAACAGAGAAAGGACATGGAACTGTTAGAATGCGTCCAGCGGAGGGCCACAAAGATGATCAGAGGGATGGAGCACCTCTCCTATGAGGACAGGCTGAGAGAGTTGGGGATGTTCAGCCCGGAGAAGAGAAGGCTCCAGGGAGACCTTAGAGCAGCCTTCCAGGATCTGAAGGGAGCTACAGGAGAGCAGGAGAGGGACTCTTTGTCAGGAAGTGTAATAACAAGACAAGAAGTAATGGTTTTGAATTGGAAGAGGGGAGATTTAGATTAGATACCAGAAAGAAATTGTTTGCTGTGAGGGTGGTGAGGCACTGGAACAGGTTGCCCAGAGAAGCTGTGGCTGCCCCATCCCTGGAGGTGTTCAAGGCCAGGCTGGATGGGGTTTGGAGCAACCTGGTCTGGTGGGAGGTGTCCCTGCCCATGGCCAGGGGGTTGGAACACGATGATCTTGAAGGTCCCTTCCAACTCTAACCATTCCATGATTCTATGATTTAGATTAGCCTGTTGGCTATTCTCATTCATGGACAGGGCAGGTAAGGAAAGATTAAAGTTTACACAGAGATTATAAAGACAGTTTGGTGCTCAGTGTCCATCCAGCTTCCCTGCAGTCTCACTGGAGAACACACATGACCCAAAGAGAAACAGAAGAGAGAGAAAACTCATGGTCCAAATACAAAACCTGCTCTGTGTGTTAACCACCATGGAAGCAGTACTTGGCATAAGATGCATTTTATTCAGTGTTTTAAAACACTGCATACATTTGTGGTCATATTTGTGAACGCATTTCATACAGAATTTTCATTCATTTTATTAGAACTATTATTTTGGGCCAAATTCCAGAGTCCTGACTTGAAGTCAATGAGAGGTTAATTTGAGTACAGACCAAATAAAAATTGAGAAGGTGTTTATCTTTTGGCACAGTGATAGTACCTTGCCTGGAATTCTGACCTTGCAATGTCTAAGATATACAGCCCTGAAATAGAATCCAAGAGGTGATTTGGTCAGGGCACAACTGAAAGCAGATGGCATATATAACAGAAATCATTGAAAACTAAAAGCCCTGCTGAGAGCGATGTATGGCATTTCGAAGGAAATCTGCCTTTGACACATTGTACTGTCATTTAAAAAAATTTAAGATCTTTTTTTATGAATTGGAAATAAACATACTCCAAGTCCTGTTGGTCTCTGCTCAGCATTTCCATTGCAGAACAAGGCAGGAGCTATGTTGCCAGCTCCAGTAAATAACACACCTTCTCATTCCATTTCGGTTGCTGAAAGAGCAGTTCCCACCCCCTTCCCAAGAGGGGAGACTGCTGTTGGGAAAAAGAGGGTCCACCGAGAAAAAACAGATGAAGAGGAAGGATGTGATGTCCAACGGGCGCATTTGTGGCTCCTTCCCTTGGTCATAAGGATTAGACCAGCTGCTGGGCCTGATATAGTCTAGCTAATAGGACTCTGTCTGCCTTTTTACCTCCTCAGGTAGAATATTTTCCCTTCCCCAGCAGTGTAAACGCTAAATATCACTCAGCCTTGACTAGTCTTAGGAACTGGATGCAGGAATGAGAAACCTGGCCTTGTCTTCAACAAGTCTAAATAAAGTCATTCAACTGTTGGTTTTTTTTTTTTTTGTGGCCTGTTCATACAAGTAATGCAAATTGTTGTTTTGATCTCGATTTGATAATTATGACTGAAACCTAGGTAAATCAACATATTTAAGTGATGTACAGTCTTTTGAAAGACAAAATGATGATGATGTCTTTTGAAAGACAAACCATATTTAGGAACGCAGTTCTCTAAGCGGAAGAAATTCAAAGAGCCTTTGTAAAATGTTACTCAGACGTAAATGTTAAGCTATGATACCTGCGTGAAGCTAATCAACCCAAGCCTTCTGTCAAGGCCCACATGACAGGCTCGCTCATCCCTGACAGCCTAATTGACACTATTAATCTCACGAGGCAAGTAACTTTCACAATAATGCACAGTACACACAAATGCAAAGAATTTATACACACCACCTACCTTTCACTGAGGTATTTCAGAAATCATGTTTAGCCCATATAACAACATTTTACATAATGTTATGTTTTATGGGCAACCATAAAACTCTTTTTTCCTGTGGAAAAAGAGAGATCGGAAATGAATTAAAACTTCTTAGAGAAGCGCATTCACCCAAGAGAGTCGAGTTGAAGTTGCAATCTTACCTGTGACATTTGCTAACTTTGGAAGATCTGACTTTGCAACCTTCGTAATGCTCTTTCCCCATGGGTTTGGTTCACATCCACATTCAGTGGTGTTCAAGGGATCACGTGTAGAGCAAATACCCAAAAAGTCTCTGCAGTCCATTTTGAAGTTTACTCGAAAACAGTAAAAGATGAAAGCATCACTCTAAAGTTTGGGCTTTTTTCAAGGTCCAACACTGCCTTGTCCATGTTGTGGTGTGTTTGTCCTTGCAGGATAGTGACAGAGCATAGGATCTGCATGAGCTGTAATAGAGCAGAACAGAGTCAAATATAACTCTGATCTCTTCTGAGGATGACCTCTCAATGGTGAGAAGGTTTCTGTCTTTATATAACCGGTCATGTAATTTTAAGGATAGCTACATTTTTGGTCTTTTCCATTAGTTTGTGGAGAAATTAACGTATTTTTTTTCCCTTCCCAATTGGAATCTGTATATGTGATTGTGGCTAGTGTGAATTTTGGAAAAATCTGCAGAGGGAGAAGATAACGTTTACTTTAATAGTGTTCATAACACACTTTTCTATTTATGTGGAGTCCCCTAGGACTATTAAAAACAGACTGCATATTATAATCTCTATTAATATTATGGACTATGTATAGAATACTTACATCTTAGGTATGCTTCTGTAGTACTGGAGTATTGCATCTCCATGTAAAATATGAATTCCTTAAGCAGGAACTGTTGTTGTATGCTTCAATACAAGAAAGCACAAATATGTCCATATTACTCTAATACAAGCATAAACAAAAATGGCAAGAGTGTCATTTAACCCCAGTTCCTTTATCTCCTTATATTAGAATCTCCCATTTTAACCAGAGTATCTGGAAAAAAAAAGAAAGTATAGAAAACTGAGATGTATCTAGATTAGTTTGTGGTTTTTTTTCCATTATGTTACTTGAGAAAGAAATAGGAGTTAAAATACTGGCTTGGATAAAAAGATTCCCAGCAATCATTGAAAAACACTCAGCTGGTGCATAGTTGTGTGGCAGCAATGCTGGGGGTTGCAGTCCTGTGAGCAAAAGCCATGAAAACTCACCTCTAACCTCGTATTCCCACCTGTACTGGCACCAGCATTCGTCTGAGACCACAGGGAGGTGGTCAGAGAGTGATGCTGGCAGAAAATGAACCCAGCAATAAAAAGTTTCTGCTGGTTCAGCTCCCTGAGGCAGCTCGGCAAGGGTTCAAGCAGGCGCCAGCACCGATGAAAAGAACCAGGATACTCTGGGCTGGGGATGAGGGAAAACTGAAGAAGCATCAGCTTAGTTTGGCGAATGTTGTTGTGATACTGTACCTTGAGTGGCAAAGAAAAATGGAGATCAGCTCTCTATTTCCAGCAGCAAAGGGTTTTCTGGGTTCCCAGGTGAAGCACCCAACCAGAGTCCTTTTCCTTTAAAGACAAGAGCAAGACATCAAGTTTAGGTATGATCAAGGAACAAGGGGAGAGGTTATCTATCATTCTAAATGTGTTTTTCAAGCTGGAGTATATGTGCTGGCAAACAAATAATCCTTGGTTTTGAGGAGGATCACTGCATCGGTGCTCACCAGGACTTTCAGCGTGTGGAGTGGCTGCCCATAGGGCTGCAAGCTATCATGGGTGATTGGCATCACCTGATTCCAGGAGCTCTGGCTCCACCAAAAAGCTGACTGTCTCCCCCTGGCCAGAAAGAGAATTGAAGACTCAACCTAATTAATTACTACTGGAAGACTACGGAAGAACCCGAAAAGGTATAAACTTGGCCTTCCTAATTAAAAGATTTTACACTATTTATAGAACTGCAAGCAAATATAGAATCATAGAATGGTTAGAGTTGGAAGGGACCTTGAAGATCATCGAGTTCCAACCCCCCTGCCATGGGCAGGGACACCTCCCACTAGACCAGGCTGCTTAAAGCCCCATGGCACACAACAGAACCATTCTTCTAAGAGGGGATGTTGGAGGTCCATTCTATTTCACTCTTTCTCTCTCACATTTAAAACATTTCCATTTCTATTTTGATTTACTGTCTCCTTCTCTTCCCATTTCTCCTGCCATATCTCAAAAATACAAAATAAACATCCATTCTTTAATGGTGACTTAGAGCAGTCAATTAGACTGTACAAAGTTAGGAAAATATAACCTTCTGTCACGTTAATTTTAATTACTGGCCACTGAAATATTTGTTTTCACCAAAGTGCTTTGACTTATGAAAAATAAATGAAGAAATTTTTAATTGCAAACAGAAACACGTCTGTATTGGGTTGGTTTTGGTGTTAGCTGTCATTACTATTTTTATTTAATAGTGCATTCTCATTGTTAAGTGCTGTTTCCCGTGCTTCTGAGGTGCTCGTAAATTTAGCTGCTATTGTGTATATAGAGGGTGGAAAGATATATCTATGTTGATTTCAGCTGGGTCTTTTTTTTCCATTCACATGCTTATATAAGGTGCAGAGCAATGGGTGGGTGTTTTTTGTTTTTTTTTTTTTTTTCATTACCAAACAGCTGCATTTGCGCTCATTTGGTTGCAAAGCTGTTGGCTTTTGAAATTACTTTATTAATTGAAAAACTTGTAAATATTAGTAATGTCTCTTCCTACTGTAATTGCTACCACATTTTTATCCACATTCCCCTTACATTTGTTGCATATCAAGCCCGTTCAACTACTTCAGTAAGAGGGAATAAAATGATAAAACAGTATTAGTTAGCCTCATCTAGTCCTTAGATCTCAAATGCTGATAGAAATATTAATGAACTGGGACCCTGATGATATTTTCAGATAGGACTGCTTTACTCACATGGGGACACTCGGATCTAGAGAAGTTGTACCAACATTCTGATTTAAACAGGCTTCACCTGACAAACCCAGTCTGGATCCTATCACCGTGACAGAGCTAAAATAACACACAAGGCATTGTTTTGCTAACCGTGTTCTTTAATTCATTAATCTGTAGACGGCTTTTTCCACCAATCCCGTATTTGAAACTTTCTTTTTTTCCTGTTTGGAAAATAAGAGACGTTCCTGATGGATAAAGCAGTTTTTTATATTTATTTAGGGGAAGGAACACATTTGAAATCCTGAATAAAGCATGGACCCTATTCTGCAAGCCCTCAATTCTTACTGGGAGCTCTGCTTGGAGGGCTTGCAGGATCGGTTCAGAGAATATGTGAGGAAGATAAGGCGGAAAAAATAGGAGAGAAAGAGAGAGAGAGATTGAAAGGGATTTTGTGGAGACAGAGATATATTAAACCAGACTATGCTTTCTATTTTCAGAAGTCTAAGGAAAGTTCAGCTCTGACTTCAGAAAAAGGATTCAAAAGAAAACATGCAGCCGGGATTAGTGTTTGCTGGCACGCTTCGCTATTAAATTCAGTCAACGTACTGTTCAAAAGTCAGCTCAGAGAGAACTTTCTGGAAGAAAAGAACACGCCTTGTTTCTTCCTCTCTCTCTTGTCTTACCTGCAAATGTATGCCGGCACGTTCCCAGGGCCCGGCAGATTTCGCAATGGATGGGCAAGACACAATGCTAACCACATCACCTTTTGGTCAACCTGATGGGTGTGTTTTCTCTTAGATGTTAACTAAGCTGAGTAGCTGAGTACAACTTCTTTGTAGAGCCCAAAAAGAAACAAAACAAACAGTCTTTATAAATAAATTAAAATTCTAACTAAAAAGCTAATTATAAGGGTATTTGTTTTGTTTGAGGTAAGGCACATCTATTATCATAAAGATAATTAACTCAGTCTGACAGATCTAATAAAAGGACAAGTTTAGCATTGGCTTAGCCAGAAGCCCAAGGCAAGCAATTTTTATAATTACTAGTTATTGTAACTGGGCTCAGAGAAAATGGTCTGTGATATTTAAACAGTAATGTTAATTTGCATTTAGACCCATTTTTTTCCTCTTTCCCGGGCAAGATCTATTTAGCTGGAATGAGTAAAAGAAACTTGAATAACTTAAAAAAATAAGAATGGCGCTCTCTTTACAGAAAAAACTTGGTCTCTTTATGCCTGGATAATTAATATCCTCACAAGGTAAGTGCTCTGGTAATCACAAAACAATTAAACAGCTTAACACAGTTTTAACACACGGGAAACGTTGAGTTTCCAGCCTGAAATGATGCCTGTAGACTGCATTTGTTCGGGGCAAGTGTGTCTATTGATGCAGAGATCTGCTGCGTGTAGCTCCACTGCCCATGCCCTCCACATGCCCCTGCTGCCGAGCAGGTGAAGAAAGGGCTGGAGAAAGGGGGAGGAAAGCAGCCGGCTGCTGTGAGGGAAGTGGTTCCCATTCACAAAGAGAAAGGGAACAAAATACCGTTCAGGAATTATATGCATAAGAAGTAAATTGCTCCTGCTGGCACGGTGTAGTAGCCCTTTAACTACTGCTTACCTCGACATTTCACAGCGCATTCTCTGCGAGAAAAACAAATCAACATTTTAAAAGGGGGAAGTTATTTTTTAACTGCTTCTGTAATGACGGTTTTTAGAAATAAGTAATAACTAGAGTGAGAAAATATATTGGCGATATACTACGAAAAAAAGCACTTAAAGTACTTTGCCATTCAAGTATGAACTTCATTATGTCCTACAGGCAGATAATACTAACTCGGTGCCTTTTGACGATGTAGGACCAGACCTAGGGAGCCCTTTAGGGTCCCATAAGCCTAAGCTCCCCAGTTTTCAAGGTGCGGTGGGGTGGACACAGAGGTGCTGTGAACTGCCCTAGGTCCTTTGCAGACAGCTGGGGTCCCACGGCACTGCATGAGTTTCCCAGCAAAAAGAACATGAGGTCTTTGCAAGGTAGCAGAAAAGACAAATTTGGGACACTTGAGGAGCAGAGAGACCGGATCAACGCCTGTTGCAGCACAGAAAGGGGCATCCCATGTTTTCTGCCTCTTTTGCTGTCCCCACTTGGTTCTGGTAAGACCTATAACCCAGAGGCACACTCAGGATGCAGAACTGGGGTGCACCTCCCCACCCATTACCTCACAGTGTTTTTCATGATAGGGTGTTTTTTAACGCAGTTCTCCAGTTTTGGGTCCTAAGAATGTATGCTATTATTTATCTATTCCATATCATAAGAATGGTCCTGTTTTGTTATCAGTCCCACCAACTTTGCTGGGGTTTTCTTTGTTTGTTAGTTGTTTTTTTTTATAGCTATTGTTGTATCTGGTGGAATGGGTGATTGACTGTTCCTACCAAACGCTGTACATCAGAGGGCTGGAGCACCTCTGCTGTGAGAACAGGCTGAGAGAGTTGGAATTGTTCAGTCTGGAGAAGAGAAGGCTTTGGAGAGACCTTATAGCCCCTTCCATTGTCTAAAGATACTGGAGAGAGAGATTTAGGTTAGATATTAGGGGTTAGATTTACGTTAGATTTGGGGGAGATTAGATACTAAGAAGAAATTCTTATATATTCCTATATAGGGGTGATTTAGATTAAAGAATTTCTTCCTCATATCTGCTGTGAGGGTGGTGAGACACTGAAGAGATTGCCCAGAGAAGCTGTGGCTGCCCCATCCCTGGAGGTGTTCAAGGCCAGGCTGGATGGGTCTTTGAGCAACCTGATCTGGTGGGAGGTGTCCCTGCCCATGGCCAGGGGGTTGGAACTCCATGATCTTTGAGGTCCCTTCCAACTCTAACCATTCTATGATTCTATGAAAGGGGTGTACAGCAGAGATGGGGAGGGACTCTTGATCAGGGAGTGGAGCGATAGGACAAGGGGTAATTGTTTCAAACTGAAACAGGGGAGGTTTAGATTAAATATTAGGAAAAAAATCTTTTCTGGGAGGGTTGTGAGGCACAGGAACAGGTTGCCCAGAGAAGCTGTGGATACCCCATCCCTGGAGGTATATAAGGCCAGGCTGGATGGGGCTTTGAGCAATGTGGTCTAATGGGAGGTGTCCCTGCCCATGGCTTCTATGTTTCTGTGATTCTATGAAATCAAGGAAAAAGGGAATTGTCAGAGTTGGAAGGGACCTCTAGAGATCATCTACTCCAGCTCCCCTGCTAAAGCAGGATTGCCCAGAGCACATCGCTCAGGACTGCATCCAGGTGGGGCTTGAAGGTCTGCAGAGAAGGGGACTCCACACACCCCCTGGGCAGCCTCTGCCAGGGCTCTTTCACCATCATCCTAAAGAAGTTTTTCTTCATGTTTGAATGGAACTTGCTATGTTCCAACTTGTGCCCATTGCCCCTCGTCCTGTCTCCGAGAACCACTGAAAAGAGTCCGGTTCCATCCTCCTTCAACCCACTCTTCAGATACTTGTAAGCATTAATAAGGTCTCCCCTCAGCCTTCTCTTCTCCAGGCTCAAGAGTCCCAGCTCTCTCAGCCTTCCTCTTATAGGAGGTTAGAAGTATTGTTTGCTAGTCCTTTTGCTGCCTGGTTGTTTGAGACTGAAGACACTGCCCTAGCATTTTGTGCTTCACTATTAATGGGTCTGATGTGTTTTTAAACAGCTTGGCCAAAAGACAATTTTTTTTTTTATGGGAGGCTAAATTTAGGATCATAAATGCCTATTTGAACTCTGAAATTAGCATATACTCTATCTTATGTTTGGCTATTGGCTGTATATTAATAATTCAGGTTTTGTCTTCAATAAAATGTACTTTTTCACCAGATAAGAAAAATGAGATTTTTATCTGTTTTGACTGAAGATTTTGATGATATTTTAAAAATTTATTTTTTCAGCCTTCTCGTGCTTTGAGGATTTATGCATTTATTTATTCAGAAGGCCCCCTGCCCAATAAACTCCCAATGTGACTTTTTATTTCTGAGTAGTCCTACCAACATCATCAGATTTACTTACCATCTGAGCACTTATGTCTGTGGTTTGCTGGAGGAGAGCTCAAAGGCATGATCATTGAAGATAACAGGCACTGTCTGGGCTACTGACTAAATACCACCTGCAAGGATTTGGCCCTTTTCAGAGCCATGGGCCAAGAAGACGAGCAAATATTCCTCTCCAGCTAATGGGGAGGAGGGAAGGCTCAAGGCTGAGGATTGATCCTGCTAACTGTAACCTAAAATGTAAACTCTGAGCTCCTGAGTGCTTGTAGACATCACCCTTATCCCATCAGTTCCAGAAAAACGTTACCACCTCTTTTAGACAGAAACAGGCAGACAAAAATTCACTTTTTGGTCTGTATTTATGGCTCTTGAAGCCAGAACACAGGCAGAAGCTGGCTCAGGACTTTGAAATTTGGGTGGGGAAAAAAAATCCTTCCTCTTCTGAACCGTTGCATGCATAACAAACCAGTAGCAGGGTAGTTTGCAGTTCCCATCTACCCTGAGTTTTGAAAATTTTTAAGCTGGTTTCTCCAGAGCCCCTGGATTTTATTTGGAGTGCTATACTGCTAAACTCCCACCACTACCACTGGGTGCTCCTAACACTAATACTCAGCTTTCTTGGTGAAGCAAATTGTCGGTGGTTTTCGCTTGCTTCTACAAATAAAAAAAAAATAAATGTTAGGGGCAATTGTCATCATATTTTAAGAATTTAAAGTGGGTCAGCTTTTTGATGGAGCCCTTTAAATAGGCTCTTGCAATAGCATGTTATTAATCACTGCAGCAGACAAAAAAAATTACATTGTTTCCTTGCTGAGAATAGCATGTTTTCCTTTGCTTATGAATTGATCCCCGAAAGGTTCCTCCTGGGAATATGTTTGTTCTTTCTTTCTTTCATTCTTTCTTTCCTTCTAAGGCGAAATGGCTTTAAACTACAGATGTGCTAATCTGTAGGAGACTCCAGAACTCATTGATCTGTGGGCAGTGTAGGTATTAATCTACCTGGGCTGGGAGACTAAAAGAATGAACGATTAATTAAATAGCCTTGAGGTTATTTTTCAAAACAGCATTGTAAGCAGTGATGGGCAAACCTCAAAAGGTTTTTATACTGGGTTCAGTACAGATCAGCTCCCTAAATTTCATAGACTGATCTGATCATTGGAAGCATACATAAGAGGGGAAAATCCTTTGAGGCAGTATTTTAAGTTAGACCAATCAGCCCAGTGGGGAAAAACAAGAAAATGTTTAAAAAATGCATTTTAATCTTGGGCCCAAGAGTCAATACTTATCCTAAATACACTGAAATGAATCTATAAGAGAAAGCACAGGGGCTTAAACAGTTTTCAAAATATTGTTCAGGGAAAACTGCAGAATTTATTATCACGTTTTATTGTTTCCAAAATGACTTAGCGTTTTGTAAAATTAGTAACTGTTTCAACACAATACCATTCATTCTTTTTCATGGCTTTCATTTCTTGTTGCTCCCCCTGAATGAAAAGACCTTCCTAAAGTGACGTGCAAGATGATACATGTTGTTACTGCCAACTCCCTCAGGATCATTTCTTCTGTGACACCAACGAAATGAAAGCATGGAGAGATGTCCGAGTATAGATTTTGTACATCAGCCCCCATGACACAGCACAAATTGACCCGTAGACTGTATAACTTCTGATAACTCCCCCTCCCTGCTCCTTGTTCTTTGCTTATTGTACATTCTGCCAGTGCAGTAAACTGCTGGATGACGCAAACTTACTCTACCAGGCTTTAGGATGAGCAAGAGCGGCGTAAAACCACTCTACAATGCCGAGGCCCATTTAATTTATGTTACCTCTCACCAAGGCTTGGCATTTCTGTTAACAGCAGCTCACTGTCTGTTCCATTACTTTTCATCATCTTAAAGGGCAGGGAGGACCACGAGGATGCACAAAATGTTGTCTTTCCCAGTGCATCGTGGAGACATAAAAGCGTTTGGGGCTGCATGTCATCGTACCGTCAAACAGCGGAGCTCCTCCCAGGGTGCTGCCTCTAGATGCCTCTAGATGTGGTGGCACCGGGAATTTGCTTGAGTAAATGGGTTCAAAAAAGCCCCCAAAAACCCAAAATGATTGCAACGATATCTGCCGGGGTTTTAAAGAGGGCTTGCACGCGCTTCTGCCCTGCAGTTTCTGCTGCAGCTTGGCCATGCCGTAGCTCTAACATTAATAGATCCCTCTTAGATCTAACAGCCAGATGGTCAGCAGTTGTGAACTACTTACTGAACCGCTCTTGAAGTTATGCCAAGATATCTGTATACGCATATTCTTGCCGCGAGCCAATGCTATAAGGTCACAGGAAGAACAAGGTCAGAAGCGACTCGTCTCATGGGGTTTTTTTTGGGGGGGGGGGGGGGTGTTGGCCTGAGAGGCCACACACAGTTGCTGAGCTGCAAACAGAAGAGGTGGAGATAATAATTCACAACAAGTCAGTAATTCATTGAGTTTTTGAATCTTCTTGTGTTTGCAAATTGTCTGTGAACAGACCCTGATTTTCCTGAATGCATTTGTTACCCGGAGTTATTTGCTGACACGGGAAAGAGAAACCACAGAAATGCTGGCTGGGGCTTACCCTTCTTTCTTAAAGGCTGAACAGAATAGCCAGCAACCAGGCACTTACCATGAGGGCCAGTGAAAGAAAAATGGAGCGTAAAGTCAAAATATGGGAAGCTGAGAGACAGAGATAACCATCATAAAAGGGTTTTCAGCCTCTTGACCTCAGCACTATTACCAGCTACATGCCATAACTTGATCTTTGGCATTAAACACTCTGCTGAGTAGGTGTTTGCTTTGTTACCCTCTTCCTCGCTGTTTTTCTCCAGCTGCCTTAACCCTTGGGCTGCTGCCACCCTCCTCCTGCCTCTCTTCTTCATCTCTTCCTCTTGACACGTCCTCGCAACTCTTACGGTAAGTTTTGGTTACAACTCCCCGGGAAATAATGCTCAGAGCTCCTTCACAGACATTTTATGAGTAATTTGGAGGTAAAAATAGACTTGTAATTGCATTGGCTCGACCATTTTGATCAACTCTTTTCACCCACACTATAATTTTGCCTGCCTCTGCTGCTTTTATCTGGAAGTGTGCATATGTACAGTCTTGCCCGAATTGCTCGCAGTCTGAAGAGAGAAGAGGATGTAAGACAATAGGAAACATAATTTCTGTCTTTCCTTTTTGGCGTGCCTGCAGTTCACCTTAGAGCTTCAAGCCTTTGCCTTAAACATGGAACATCCTGGGTGGCCTCAGATGCCTTTTGGGGCCAGTTTGCTGAATACCTGCCACATGCCCCTGTCTCAGTGGAATACACAAGAGAGTGTTGTTCTCTGGCAGCCTCTGCCCATTAGAGACTTGTCATTGTCATAGTTTCAAATTCAAAACTCACTACCAATTTTTATTTCTCACTCTTATTTTTTTTCCGCAGCTGAGAACACAGTAAAAAGTTCCAGTCCCTTCTTTTCTTATCTTTTTTTTTTTTTTTCTTATGTCAATTTGGAAATTGTTTTGAGCAGCTCCATTTTCAGCACATATTCCTGGCCTAGCATAAAACTAATGAATAGCCCATTTGTGAGAAGTGTAGGCAGAAGGAATGTGATTGCAGGCAGATTTGACTGGGAATTGAAACAAACGTTTGCAGAGTATTCTTTGGTGTTGGGTCACACTAGTTAGCCCTTCACTGATGGGCAAAAGTGTCTCTAGTTAAATGCAGTGTCTGGGTATCTGAGCTGTACAATAGGCATCGCAGTTTTGCACTTATCCTGTTGCTTCCAAGTGTGTGTGGAGGGGCTGCGTGGAAACAGCTTCACAGGGTGGCCTAGCAGAAGCAAGGAGATTCTGAAATCTCCTGCCCCTCTTCTTCTTGTTGCAGGAGTTTCTTGTTTGTTTGCCCTTTCAGAAACAATTTAGGAGTTGTAATGGATGACAAGAATAATACAAGTCAATGTGGTTATACTATGTAAATGAAAGTGTATCATACCAAGATATCATCACAGGATGGTTGAATTTTCATAGAATCATAGAATCATAGATTGGTTAGAGTTGGAAGGAACCTTCAAGATCATTGAGTTCCAACCCCCCAGCCATGGGCAGGGACACCTCCCTCCAGACCAGGTTGCTCAAAGCCCCATCCAGCCCGGATTTGGACACCTCCAGGGATGGGGCAGCCACAGCCTCTCTAGGCAACCTCTTCCAGTGTCTCACCACTCTTCCAGGAAAGAATTTCTTTCTGGTATCTAATCTAAATCTCCCCTCTTCCAATTTAAAACCATTACCCCTTGTCCTGTAACTACACTTCCTGACAAAGAGACCCTCTCCCGCTCTCCTGGAGCTCCCTTCAGATACTGGAAGGCTGCTCTAAGGTTTCCCCAGAGCCTTCTCTTCCTCTCAGAAAAGGCCTTTTCAGTGGGGCTGGTTCTTAAGTTAGGGTTTGCACAGCAAAAGCACGATCCCACTTCCCTGTTTCAATCACAGCCAGGCTGCCTTATAGCAGTTACTGACTCCTGCTCATTGCTACCTTGTTGGTGGGAGTGAGCAGAGAGGTCAGGAAGTCCAAACATGTACTTATCCCCCCTCTTGCATACCTTTAGGATTTCCCCAGTTTTCAGTGTGCGGTCTGTGATTCCATCACTGGTACTTTGATATTTGAGGCTTGATGCTAATTAAGACAAAGATTTTGGTTTGGTTTATTTTTTTGTCTGACAATGAGTCTACTGTGGGGAAGCAATCTGAAGAAGACCACTGAAGCAACGGGAATGAGTTCCTATGCTTAGGGGAGAGTATGGTAGAAACTACAGGCAATATACTGTAGCTCTCTGCCTTTGTTTCTTTCATGCTTCTGAAAAAGAGAGAGATTCATCCTCATGCCAGCTACTAACATTCTCCTAAGGCAGAGCCAGTGGAGTGAGACCTGCTGCTCCCGCGCCCCAAGTTATCTTATCAGCTTCCACTCCTGATCCCTGGGATGCAAGGGAATTTCTAGCCTAAACCTTAAGCATTCCCCCAAGCCACTGAGTCAGCTTAAATGCAGAAATTATTAAGCTTCTTAATTTAGACACTTTATTTCTTAAGCCTGAATCTCTCTCCAGAAAGTGAGGGAGAAAAGTCAAACATTTATTAGAATAGTCACTTATCTGACTGAGTTCAGCTCCACTGTAAATAATTTTTCTCCTTTCTCATGAATGTTCATCCACCCTCTGGTGTCTTCATCTTTAGAAAAACTTTTCCGGAATTCTAAGTGTTATAAAAGATAAAAGAATGAATAAAGCCTAGCTTTATGGTAAAATGCATATCTTTCCTGAGCACAGGCAGGATGATCCCACAGTTGATTTACGGTGAGCGTGACATTAGGCTACTCTACATCACCTCAGCTTGCTGGACTAAACACAATCTATTCCATACTTGGAGTAGTGTCAGGGAATACGGTATTTCTGGTCTGAAACTGGTGTAGATGGCATCAAGGTATTATTACTGTAAACATCAAAAAAAACCCAAACCCCAAAACAAAATCCAAACCAACAAAACCAAACAACCCACATTAAATTTGTCACATGAAAAACATCTCTGTCACCTTCTGGGTTCCTTTCCTTGAGTTTATGCTCACTTAGGCAGTACTGCATATTAAACTGCCAGCAGCTCTGTGTGCATGTTTTGC
The DNA here is from genome assembly GCA_013398155.1 of Pedionomus torquatus. Classification (NCBI taxonomy): domain Eukaryota; kingdom Metazoa; phylum Chordata; class Aves; order Charadriiformes; family Pedionomidae; genus Pedionomus; species Pedionomus torquatus. The sequence goes on from VZRU01020770.1 coordinate 127,483, forward strand.
TCCTGAGGCCTAATATAGTGTTTTGTTTGCCTTGTTCTTTCACATTATCTTTTACTGATTCCTTTCTTTCTTATTTGTTGCACTTATTGTTCTTCATTTAATCCTTACCTGCTTAGATAGTCATCTGACCTAGTTTTATGATGTGGATTAAAGTAAATCCTATAATGTAAGTATTCCTGCTTTTCTGTATTCTGCCCTGTCATCTGTGTTTTGCTGGGATTTTGGTTACTGGAGCTGGCTTTGGTTAAGAGAGCTTCTGGGTCTCTGAGGCTTACCCCCTAAGTGACTGGGATCATGCTGTAAGCAGCTTTGTTCTCCGAGTTCTCGGGTACCCATTATCTCATTGCTTCAAAAGCAGACTTAATGCTTCAACCTCTGAAGATAACTTTGTCTTTAATTATTCAATCAGAAACTCCCACTGAGATGAATGGGGGGGGGGAGGAGGAGGAGGAAAGGTCCCTGTATATTTTAAATCAGAAATGCCTGTTTGTTAGATAGTTTTCTGGTTTTGCAGCGTTAACTCACTCTGGGTAAGTATGTACTTTGGATGGGGAAAAAGCAATCTCTTAACATTCTTGGGTTAAAAAGCCAGCAGAGATTTGTTCTGGTGCTGTAAATCCCTCTGCCAGTTTAGCAAGACTGGCAATGTGTAAGAACATTAATAAATAAAAGCAAACATGAACATCAAGGAAAAGAATTGATCATTCCTTCTCTTTTCCACTCTGTCCTGATTCCTCCAAATTAGAGCTTAAGGAAATCAACAAAGAGTTATGTTAATGTTCCATCCCTAGAAAAGGTGTTAGATTGTAGGGTGCCTGGGATCAGCCTTTTATCTGTGCTTTTCTTTGTTTATGAGGCTCACAGCTTACTTTTGCTTAACAGCTGATAATCAAGTACTATGATGCTGACTGCTCAGTGCTGTGACTGATTTTCATGCCCTGTCTTGCCCCAAGACTTGCTCACTGATCCATGCTCTCCTACGTAGGAATGCCCCTGGATTTCATCTCTTATTTTCACACTTGCATAGTTTTTCCTTTTGGATGATAATGGCTGCTATAATTGCAATGTGACATACAGTCAGAGAGGTCTATCCCAATGTGAAAGTTCACACACATCACATTTTCGGGTATGAATTTACATTTCTGCCATGCAAGGGCATAGTAGTGGGGTGTAACTACTGTAGGATTTAAACAAAATTTGGTAGAAGCCAGTATTCAGATTTATTCATTAATGAAAGAGATTAAAACTCCATCTTTATGGACACAACTATGAAACTACGCCCATGAGGACAGACTAAGGGAGTTGGGGTTATTCAGCCTGGAGAAGAGAAGGCTCTAGGGAGACCTTATTGAGATCTTCCAGTACCTAAAGGGGCTACAGGAGAGCTGGAGAGGGACTGTTAATCAGGGAGTGTAGTGACAGGACAAGGGGTAACAGTTTTAAATTGGAAGAGGGGAGATTTAGATTAGATACCAGGAAGAAATTCTTTGCTGTGAGGGTGGTGAGGCACTGGAAGAGGCTGCCCAGAGAAGCTGTGGCTGCCCCATCCCTGGAGGGGTTCAAGGCCAGGCTGGATGGGGCTTTTAAGCAACCTGGTCTGGTGGGAGATGTCTCTGCCCATGGCAGGGGGGTTGGAACTCAATGATCTTGAAGGTTCCTTCCAACCCAAAACATCCTATGATTCTGTGATTTTATGAACCTGTAGGAACCTCTGCGACCAATGGAGCGAAAGAGGGTTTTTTTCCCTATCTCTAATTAATAATAGAAAAGACTGGGGAAATGAGAACAGTAACTCTGTTTGTTTTTTATAAGCAAAGGAAACAGCAAAACCAAGGACAACTTACATATAACTGGTTGAAACAGGCAATGGCTGAAAACAAAGAGGCGCTTGATAAAGTTCTTGCTTAAAGTAGAACCACAGTGAAATAAATTACCCATGGTTGCTTAAAATCTACTGTGTTCAGTTTTCTGCACCTAGGATCATATGAAAAAAAAGACCAAACAACACCTTACCCCTTCATTTATTTCTTCTCTACTGGAAATTATCTGCTGCTAAATGTAAAAATTTGATATCTGCCCAGGCCATTAACAGGATAGATAGGTATTTCAGGTATGCATCACTGTCAGTATTCACAAAAAGATCATGAGACTTCAGGATTTAGTGCATTTTTTTTAAAGTCCCAGACCTTGGAAACCATTAAAATCTCATCTTTACCTACAAAATTCAGTATCATTCTAACCTTAGCTGTCCTAGAGATAATCCTGGAAAGCAATGATATGAGTATAGTTTAAAAATCTGGCATTCAAAAACTATAGAAAAGAAAGTACCCATCTTTTTGTTTGTTTGGGGTTTTTTTTGTTTTGTTGGTTTTCTTTCCCTCTTTTTAGATTATTTTTTCCTGTTCTTCCCTCAAGAGTTTCAAAGGTTGGGGTTAGTAATTCTCTGTGCTTTGGGAACCACTTCGTAACTTCAGTAATTACGTGTTACTTCTTTAATTTGGCATTCAACACCTGTCTATGGTAGTTCAATTGCTGTGTGGTTTCGACTGTCAGCAGGACATTTGCAGCAGGAGATGCTGGATGGGGCTTTCCGAATTCTCCTAAAACTAATGGAGGTTGTATGTTTCCCATACATTGCCATGAAAATGTGCCCTTCAATGTTCTACGTGAACATTTCTCTTTCTCTGGGACTCCCAAAATCCCACCTAGTGTGCCTGCCTGAACTGTGATCCCTCTGAGCATCACTCCGCAGCATTGCCCTGTTGTGGCACTGGCTGCTCCCCTTTGCCATCCAAAACCTGCTTTATTGCTGGGCTGGTGCATCTAATTGTCAGTCTCCTGGTGCTTGTGAATGGATTCTATGTACAGAGGCACCTTCTCAGGCAGTGCAGTTCCACCAAACAAAGTGTGCTATTGTAATACAGGACGGGCAGTGGGTACAAAAACCCACGAATGCAAGATTTCTCCTCTGCACACAGAGAAGAAGAGGGAGACTGGGCAGTATTTTTCCCCCAGACAAACCTGTGAAGACAAAACCCCCTAATTTATTTTTTTTATTTTATTTTATTCAGGGACAATTTTAATTTTATTTTTTTAAACTGAATCACAGAATGGTAGCAGTTGAAAGGGACCTCTGGAGACCATCTAGTCCAACGCCCATGCCAAAGCAGGGTCACCCAGAGAGTACCTGAGATTAAAATAAACAGCACATGTGTAAAATAATCAGCTCTAGTGTAAATGGCACAAATGGACAGCACATATGATTCTATATATCTAAGATTCTATGATATATGTCTTTGAAGAAGCATACAACGGCCATTCCAGATCTCCCCAGTCTTTTTTTTAAATCTGAACCCTAAAGCTGAATTGCTGCAGGACTGTAAGGAAGTCACAGGGGGGATGGATTCTGCCTGCTCTCTGGCAGGGAGTTATCATCTGGGTGTGAGTGTGGGTAGCTGAGGACCGAGTCAGGCAGGCAAGTCCATCTTTCATCACAAGGTGAGGGTACTCTGCTGCTCGTGGATCGGAGTCCCAAGGGCTTCCAGTCTTTATAGAACTAATAAAGGACTGGTGTACCAGCCTTATTGCTTGCATGCTTTTTATTTCTAGATATATATTTCTGATGCTTTGAATTAAAATTAATCCCATGAATAATGTACATATGGTACTTTAAAATAGCAGCATGACCTAGCCTGCGTTTGTGTTGTCCTACTATCTAAGGCTACCAAGATTCTTTTATTATTCCAAAAATTAGTTTCAGAGGATATCAGGAAATCTTAGATTTGTGGTTAAAGAGGAAAGCCTTTCCATGGGAAAGCCTGGTTTCCCTCACAGAGGGCTTGAGTTTCCAGTGTATTAAAGTTACAATATACCTACCAGAATGCTTACTGTTTCAAAAACAATTTTCCTTGAATTAATATGCATGCTAGTCCCAATATTACTGTAATCAGCTTTTTTAATTTCAGAAAGTATATTTTCATTTATGTTTAAAGAAATTTATTGATACCTAAACAGTTCTACTGATGCTAGAAGAGTCCCCAACCTAAAATGCTTGCCTAAATACTCATACAATTTTTGCTTAAGCAAATATTTTTTTTTACAGTCAGGCAACACTTAATCTAACCAACATTTACTCAGATCAATATATTTTAATTGAAACTAATGGCAGATAGCTTAAACCAACAGATTTTTCACTGAACTAAGTACATTAAATCAATAGATTGCTAAAAATTGCTATATCTTGTATAAAAGGTATTTTTATTCTTAGCTAAATGCATTTTATTGAAACATATGCATATTAACAGTAATCATAATACTGATATTTAGACACTGCTGATGGCATCAGTACATTCAGAAAGCTCTAGGCAAACTTGCACAAAGAAGCTGTACAACACAAAGAGCTAATTTGATGAAAGTGAAGAAAAAGAGGTGTGTGGGTTGATTTCTTCTCTCTGCTACAAACTATTCATCTGATCTTGGATAAAGTACTTAGACTAATTTGGGAGTTGAGACTTGGGGTTGTTCAGCCTGGAGAAGGCAAAGGGGAGAGCTTAAAACGGCCTTCCAGTACCTACAGGAGAGATGGAGAAGGATCCTCTATCAGGGAGGGGAGCCGTAGGACGAGGGGTAATGATTTTAAACTGAAAGATGGGAGATTAGATTAGATATTAGATATTGATGTGAGCATGGTGAGACACTGGAGCAGGTTGCACAGAGAGCTGCCCCATCCCTGGAGGTGTTCAAGGCCAGGCTGGATGGGGCTCTGATCAACCTGGTCTGGTGGGAGGTGTCCCCACCCATGGCAGGGGGGGGTGGAACTTGAGGATCTTTAAGATCAACCCAAATTCTATCATCATTCTATGACTCTAATTTAGCCCAGGACTCCTCCCAGCTGACATCAGGAAGGCACAAAAGACACCTCTCTCCTTAGTCGTGCTCTTCGTGCAATCGCCTGGTGGAGGTGACTCTGTACACCCATTATGCTGGGAGCTAATAGACAGCCTGGCCATTTCAACCAAATTTCTCAAGTTTGATGAAAGCTGTCATTAGTGGCTGTTATTGCAAAATCCATCAATGTAAGAGAGAATTAAGCACCTTGATATCCATGGAAATCGGCATACTTCTTATCTATCCATAGCTCAGGTTCTTGTTGGTGGAACAAGGATGACAGTAGTTCTCCAGTTCTTATCTTCTCTGACGTAAGCTTTTGGACTGGGGACTGTCTCTGACTATCTACCGTGACAACACATCGCAACAGGGCCTCAGTCACAGCTATTATAACATCAAGCTGATTGCAAATATAGAATTGGAAGAACCGATGGCTTAAGCAGTAAACCAATGGCATTTACCCATCTGGTACTTTCATCTTTTCAGCAGGAGATACACCAGAGCAGGGACACCACTGTGCATAGGAGCTACAGCCCAAAGACAACTGGGAGGGGTGGAGGCTGGCATATGGTCAGCTGTTTTGGTATTCGGTTACAATTACAGCATAATTAGCCTACTAATTGCATGCCCAAGTTTAGTTGATGAATTTGTACATGTAATTATGGCTTATTGAAATGCACGGTGTTTGCAATGGCTGCCTCTGTTTCCATGTGGCAGAGACATTTCCTTTTCTCCACCCCTCCTTGTGCTGATTGCACATGCAGAAACGTAGAAGATGACCACAACCCATGCAGACAAGAACAGGCCATTGCAAAAACAGCAGCCAAACCGCAACTAGATCTCAGGGGATTCCTGGCCTTGAGTGCAGCTCTGATGGCTTCGGTGAAATTTGTGCAGTACCAAGGGCCAACCTTGCTTACAGAATCACATTATGGGATACTGACCTCCTGCTAACATAGCACCTGTTGGAAATAGCCTTTTAGAAAGCAGCCTCCATCTTCCCCAAAGGCATTTTCCAGTTCCAGATGAAGAAACCCCTGCAGCAGTGCCAATAACTTTGCAAACCTGTTCCCTGATCTTTTTTGCACAAAGAGAGTGAACAGAAACCACTAACGCAATGAAATTTTTTAAGCAGGAGAAATGTCTTTCTTACAGTCTGCAGAGAAAGTGCTTCTTCCTTTCCTTCCACTTAGTTTCCCAGTATCCAGCTGAGAAGCATGAGGTAAGGACCCAGTAAAGGATTTATTCTTTAAGAAGAATCTCAGATAATGCTTTAAACAATGCAAAGCTTTGCTTTTATTTGATAAACCTTCTTATAAAAGCCACCCTTTCAAGTTCAGAAGTGGTTGCCAGGACTTTCTATCCCATGAGAAGGTAAGGTGGCAGCCACATGACATATGGGCTAGATTTTATGAATCCTGCAAGAGGTTTGAGAGTCTGTCTCACTTCCAGAGAGATGCCTCTGTATTTATAAGATGGTCTGTACCAAGGGAGAACCAAACTGAAACAAGTAGCTCTTACTTTCTGTAATAGTTCACTTTAAGTAAAACTAGACCTGTTCCTAAGCAGAACTCCACATCTGAATATACTCTTTTCAAACTTTGGCAGAAACCAGATAATGCAGTGTTTTGTTTGATCTAGCTTCCTTTAAAAATGAAAAATTGATTGTACAAAAGCTTGGAGCTGACAGCTGGGGAACCATAGACTCAAAGTTCCTTGAAACCCAAGTAGATGGACTACACTATTTCATTTTCTATGTATCTGTTCCTCATGATTTATGATTCCCACAGACCAAGATCTGAAAATTCAGGCCAAAATGCTGAAATGAAGAGCAGAGGAAGTAAACAACTTTGACATTTCAGAGCAAAACCCTTTCAAGCTCAGTTATCCCTGTTGTTAAGGAAGCTACTGATGTAAGGAAAAGTTTTGATTTGGAAGAACAAACAAAAGTGTACTTTTTTGGAGGAACATGAAGCTGTTGATTCTTTTGAGAAATGTATTTGGTATCTTAGCTCTGTTCTTGGTTCAGCAGAGATCTGAAAGTTTATTAACTGGAGAAAAGAAGAAAAAAAAAAAACAACCCCAAAATGCACCCCAAAACCACTCAAACAAGTCTCAAACCAAAGCCAACCTTTCCCAGATTTTGTGGAATATCACAGTAGATGATTTTCATCTCAATGTGGTTGGCTCCTCTGTATTTCTGTGGCCAGTTGTGTTTCAAATTTGAGAAAACCTGTTTTCTCTTTCAAATACTGTGAAATAGGTGAAAAACCAGGAGAAAGGGCCCTGTTGGACCCCATCTACCCTCTCCTGTTACTCTGTTTAGATTTCTGCACTCTTTGGAGTCCTCATTATTTAGCCAGACTTAAATAAGTAACCTTTAAATAAGGAGCAACATCTATTTAACAAACAGATTCCTGCACAACTTAACAGCCCAGTGCCATTACCTATTTAACAAGTAAGTTAATTGAGATGTTGCGCACAGCACAGTCTGCTTCTATGTCCAATTAATTCCTCAGAACCAGCCCAGACTTGCTGCCCTTCAAGTACCTGCTCAGAGATTTAGAAGAGGAAATGTATTTAGCAAGAAGATGAAAGGGAGGGAGAGATGACTTGTCTCTTCCTAGCTAGACTTTGTAAAATGCTTATTATACTGGGCAATTTTATACATGACATTGTATAGGATGCACTGTCAGTCTGAGCATGGGGGTATCTCATTCACAGGCATGTAATCTGCAATTGTGTCAGTTGTAGTAGTTAATTACAGTGGTATCATGAGGATATTTGTACAAAGCCTTGAGATATAAAACATAATTGCAGGGTTTATTAATTATTACTAATAGATTAGGAGTGCTCTGGTTCATTTGATTTTGTGGGGTTTCATGGTATCTTTGATTTTTAAGGCAGTCTGGAAGATAAAAACTCGCAACCCCGCATATAATGTATTCTGTCTTGTTGGTTAGTCCTAAACAAGGGTCGAAAAGAGGAATGTCTTGCTAGGGCAGAGTATCAGCACTTTTTAATTCCACTGTTTTGTGGTACAAGGTGGGCTGGTGAGATGACCTCCAGGAGGAAGTCAGCACTTTTTGAGTGAGTACCAGCATATTTTTACATTTGCTTCCTTCAGCCTTCTATTCTTTTTCAAATGTATCAAGTTCCCTTTCTTTGGATCTTTAGCTTTGTCCATTAGTACATCCCCAAAGAGTATTTTGTCAAACAAAGCAAAACACTTTGAAGACGATTTGAAGTTCTTTTGAGAGTTATAGCCAATGCTTTCTTTATGTATAGTGATTATTTACTGAGTTAGCACTCCCAAAAGGCAAATCTGGGGAGATACCAGAAAAATGTTTTAGATAATTGCTACTTGGTTTGATCTCCTGGTATTTTGTAGTATTTTATGCTGTCTTAATGGCATCACCTGAGATTCTTGGGGCACAAAAATGTTTTAAACTGTGGTCCATAATAAATTGTGAGGGAGTGATTTTAAAATTCCCATAGTAAGAAGTTCTACTGAAAATGTTCTCATGTCCAGGTTGTTGTTCTTGACAATGAAATAAAAAAATGGCTAGACAGATCTTACAGCCATAAGAAAATCCAGGGAAAGAGATCATGATTATTGGGTGCCTAAATACTACAATGAACAAGTGTTTCCCTTTAATCTGTCCCACTTGCTATATTTTGAAAATTAAAACTTTTTTTTTTTTTTTCCCATGTTTGCTAAGAATTGCTTCTCTCTCAAAGATCTTTTAAGAAACCTGAAAAAAAGTCTTGGTTAATCTTCTTTGGTGCCTCTATTTGAAGGACACCTTTTAAAAGATATTTGTTGGTAAGGCTCTTTCCTTTTCTGTCTTTCTTTCTTTTTTTTTTTTTTGCCTTGGATTTATAAGGTGTTGATGAGGATGAAACCACAGTGAAAAGCTTGAACATCCTATAGCAACTAACTCAATTTCATTATGGGCAGATAAATATCAACCAAGAAAATGTCAACAACCACAATTTCAATAATTAAAAATAATTTTAATATGTTAATGACACGAAAACACTTTCAGCACCTGAAAGAGTCAAGAAAAGCTGCAGGATATTTTGAGATCTGGTGGCCAAAGAAGCCTAGTGCCTCTTCTGAGATTTTTTAATAAAAACAATGCTGGGGTAGACTATTTAGATACCACACTGATTGTATGAATGATTTTTCATTACTCCACATTCTACACGCCTCTTTTGGAACTAGTGCTGACCACATAGCTTGGTATAATTGAGAGGATGAGCTCTATTTCCATTTGATATTTTCCCTGCTGTTTTGATGGTAATATTCACATACAATAGACTGAGATAACAATACAAAGCCTATATTCCTCTCAAAAACATCCTTTGCTGTCTAAATCCATTGTACTGCTTGGGAGCTACTTAGTTAATTATTAAAACAATATCTAAAAATAATCAACTTCCAGAAAAATTGGCAAGCCAAATTCTGCTCTCATTCATCCCCAGGCAGCACCACAATGTATTGTAGCGTATGAGAGTGGGTTGTAGAAAACAGCGTCAAATTATTGCTTTTATTTGTGGATAATTTGTGTGTGGGTTGTATGAAATTGCCTAACCGCTTTGCGGATAGCCATTTCACTCCTTACCCTCTCTTTATCTCGTCCTTTACCTGCCGGCTTCGAGCCCAGCACTGGCTGTGGGAAAGCTTAGCTATCCTTGCAAGATCTCTTTCATTGCAGATAGGATCTGGCAAAGAAGGAGCACCACATTATTTTAACACAAAGACTACTGTCACATTATTTCCCCAGTGGCCAATCACCCTGCAGGGGACAACTTCATCTATATTGTACCTGCTTAACATACTTCATTAACTCTGTCAATTACCAGCTACCTCAGCACCTTTTCTGTTGGCATTACACAATTTATTCTTCCCGTGTCCCAAACAGTACCATCTGAGGAGCTCCCTCCATAATGCAAGTAAGGAGATATTAATCTTAAAAATGTATATTAGGAACAATTAAAATAGATTTCCAAGATGGTTTATGGCTTGTTTTTCAATGGTGTTCAGCACCCACTACTGTCATTGAATCTTGAATATATGGGAGAGCTCCCTCTAAAAAGCAGACATATGTCTATTAGAGGTGACTATATTTTTCTTTGGCAGAGACTTTCCAGAGAAGTTCTTACTGCCACGTATAGCAGCTAACTTTTCTAGTTTAATGTACTTTTAAAAGCTATATAAACAGGGACTTAACTTCAGTCACTTCATGGATGCTTCCTAGGCTAGAAACTAAGGAGGATATTCACCCTAGGCTCCTTCTACAGGCGATGGGGAAAGAATTGTCCTTCCAAAGGGAAACTCACCCTACCTGAGCCAACCTATACCCAACAACTGTGTGAGACCCTGGTCCTCACCACAGGGCCTCAATTAAGTGGCTTTTCATTGAATGCAATGCTTAGAATACAGCTGTGAGGAGCAGGGCTATTGGTTTTATGGAGATAGCTCAAGAGAGGGGGCTTTAAGGTGGCTGCAATGGCCAGCAGAAAGGTGGGGTTGGATGGGGAGCTGAAATTTGAGGGTGGAAGTAAGGTGACGTTAAGGGAAAGGGACCTGAGAATCCCAGGGCAGCAAAGGTGTGAGGAGGCTCCGGAGAGTTGAGCTGTAAGACCAGGAAGAGCACTTGGTTGAGCTAGCACTTGTCAGTGTATCTAATTGCCTACTTGAATATTAAGCTCTACTTACGCTAATTGGCTTCAGTGACTGAGCCCAGATCACAGGAGAAAGGAACTCAGTGGGGGTGGGCAACGATAGGTACAAAGGGCTCTAGAAAACTCTGCACAATTCCCCATCACTTCTGTGGGGAAAGAACAGATTCATTGCTCCCTGCTTCCCTCCCTGATCCTCTTCTCTCTTTTTTTTTTGTCTTTTCTTTTTGTTTCCTGTCTGGAATATGACAGGTTCCTTCAAAGGACACTTTTGAAACTAGGAAAACCTGTATTTTCACAGAAAAAAAAAATCAAACAGTAAATGACCTAATGCCTGTTACAAAGACACCTGATTAAAGCAAATTCAACATACAGTTTAGAACAGACTAGCATCAAACGTTCTGAAAGGGAACAGATGAACCAAGAAAATTGAAAGTCAATGGAAATCATAAATACCTCCTGATCTTGTGGAGTTTTCCCAGCCACTTTTCAAAAGGAGCGAGGAACACCTGATCTCTCTGCCTCTGTTCCAATTATGTAGAATGGTAAATCCTTCAAAAAAGGGAGGAATGGCTCGAGGTTCCCCCTTGCAGTTGTGGAGTCTGCTGTGGAGTTGCAGGTGTCTGCATGATTTGGGTTTCCAAATGAATGTTTCTTCCAACTGACTATTTCACTGCTTTCCCTTTTCTCTTCATGAGTGTTTTCTTTTTTCCTAACCCAATCTAGATGTTTCTTCCACCTGTAGCAGCTGCATGCTTCTGCAGGTATCGACAAGGGTTGCTCAGCTGGAGAGCAAATGACATTACCTGTAGTGTCTTCCCATGCCAGGGCACTTCAAAATATGAGCTTCCAAGAACATCAATTAGCTTTAAAATACTGCAACTGTCTATTAAGAAACAGCAGATACCTATTGCCATATGCTACAGTGGTACCTTCACTATCCTTCAGGACACCCCTGGGGGCACTAGAACATTCCAAGTACAGTTGGAATGTGAGTAGAGCCTGAACGCATAAGGAAGAAGGGTCTCCATAGTGAGGATCGTCTCTGCCAGAAATTAATATTATTTTGAACACATCCTTACTTAAGCCGACTATCTGGGCTAAGATTCCTTTTAATATTCGTAGGACAGTCATTTAAAGTGAAGTCTCTAATTGCAGTAAGAATAAAGGCTTGTGATTCTCTGATGCGCCCATAACTTGAATTTTTGAATGAATCCAGGCAGGTTTTAGGGAGCTGCAATACACCAAACTAATTCCACTTATGTAAAACCTATTGTTCGTAGCCAGGTGTACTATGACTATTTTTTTTTTCTTTTCTATTTTTTTCTTCTTTTTTTTTTTTTTTCTCCTCCCCTTAAATAAAAATGAACATTGTGCAAACACCGGCTGACTCCTTTTTAATCTGTCAGCACATTCTTTACATCTGTGCATAAACATTATTATCACAAACTCGGAGTGTTACTGCAAAAATTATCAGAGCCCTCAAAATGCACTCTCTGCAGCTTCCTTTGGAACACAACTTTAATGTGTTAATGTCAAAACAAGCAAGCTTTAGCAGGGAAAAAAAAAAAAAAAAAAAAAGGGGGGAATTTTTTTGCCTTCAGAACAGTATTGTCTTTCACTTAAAAGATTAACCATTGATGAAGAGACATGATCTGAGGGAGCAGGACTGGGGACACGGTATTTTTTTCAGAGATTTTTATAGATTAGCTTTCGAGAACGGAACCTCTTACTGAGTATCTGTGTGCCTGTTTGTAGGAAAACAATACAGTTACCTTTTTCATGTTTATAGGGATGACCTTTTATGTTATAGTACGATGCTTTGAAGCATAGTTATTTTTAATTGCTTTATAGGCCTATTGAGACCATTATGCATGTCACTTTGTTATATACAGCACCGAGTCACATATGTTCGGTGCATGAATCTTCTGCTGCCTTGATATTTATGTTAAAGTCTGAGCAGGAGTTGTGGCAACATTGCGTTCTGGGGTTTGCTGTTGATATTTGGTTTGTTGTTTTTTTGTTTTTTTTTTTTTTACTGTCACTCTAGCTATATACCTAATGAGGTGACAGGAAGAATTAAAAATGACAGATTGTTTTGGCTGCAGTGGGGCTGTCTGAGCTGTATTTTCCGATAATACAGCTCAATAAACCCAGCTTGTGGAAAGCCCTCTGCACGTGATTCACTGCTGCAGCGAGGGTCCTGCTGGAGGTTTAAAGAGGAGCAGGCAGTGGGATGGGAGGTAGGGAGAGGGGGATGCTTGTCAGCTGGCTGTGGGCAACCAGCCCTGCTCCAGGGATGCACAGGGCTAGCCCAGCCACACAGCCCCACTCCCGAAAACACCGAGGCTGGTCAACGCGCCTGTATTTCTCTCCAAACATCTTGTAAAACGGTAGCGTCCGATCCGTAATGCTTGGGGAAACGTGGAAGCACCTTCTGCGGATGGTCCCTCCGAGCCCGGAGGCGGTGGAGATGCAGTGGTGTAAAACAGGCGTTGAGGGGGGTTCGAGGTAACCTCCGCCTCCGCAGTCATAAACGCCTCAGCATCCACCCGCCGGTTTGCTGCCGTGGAACAATAAAATGTGTCCAAGAGATTCCTCGGGACAGAACGGTTCACTACAGGTGTTAGACTGATAGCCAGTATAATTAAGAAAAAAGATCTGTCATTTCACAGACTGCACAGAATAAATTCCAGATATCCGTGCGTAATCTTTCAAAGTGCCTTCATCTCCAGAGCCAGCCAGGGTGACCACAGAATACCCTGAACCCAATTATGTACTTTCTGATTATCATATTTTTATTTCTCAAGACACAGGGCTAATAAGAAAGATCAAAAAATGTTTGAACCAGAGTAATTTCAAATGTCAAGAACTAGTTATTCTTACAACAAGCTCCCAGGTCCTGACAATGTAAGCTGTTCTCTGTTTGGTTTGATTCCTCTCGGGGAGTGAAAAATCAGGGACTGGGGGGATTTAAAGTGACTTTGTACTGTGGAATCAACACATGCTTTTGAGACCTACATTTGACACTGCCTTTGAGATGGTTTGTTTCTTCTCCCTTTTTTTTAAAAAAAAAATTATTTATTTTTGGAGTATGGGGGATTTTTTTGTGCTTGGGTTTGTTTGGTTTTGATTATTTTATTTTTTTTTTCCAAATAAGAAGCTGCATGGGAATTGCAACCTGTCACCATAGGGGAGTTTCTAATCAGTTCTTTGGATCAGAAGAACTCAATCATGTAAGCCTCTTCAGGAAAGACAAATCCAAAAGACAAAATCCTCATCAGAAATTTACTTTAGGAGGAAAAGTAACTTTGCCAACAATCCGAGCAATAAAAAGGGGAGGGCAAAGAGGTGGATTCCTCTGCAGTAGGAAATAAAACAAAGTTTTGCTTTCCAAATGATTGTTAGAAAGGATTCAGAGGCTGACTGTTTTTACCCTCTTACATTTGCTCATGTTCAAGGAGCAGTACATATATGGATGTTAAAGAAAACCACGTGGTTCCCCACAGATAAGGTTCTACACGTGTAATTACCATCATGGGAGGAAACAGCTCGAGCCTGAAGGTTTCTAGTTTTTGACTACAAGGCAGAAAGGCTGCTGTTGTGGTCTTCTTTCTTGAGATGCTGAGCAGCCAATAAATACAGATGCAGCTGGGGGAGCCATACATAATAATGCTATGTCTTCAGAGAGGGAGGTGGTTCAGCTCCTCATTCTCCAACTGGTTCACCAAGGGAAGAGCTGGGAAGGTGCCGAGTGCTCCACCTTCCCTACCAGGGGCAAAGTACTGCCCATGTCAGCAAGAGGAAGAAGCTAATTAAAAGTCAAAACTCTGTAATGAGAAAGGTAGCCTTGCTCCCATTAGGGCCTCGAGTGAAAAAGAGAAAGTGAGAATAATTTCGTTTGGATCTTATCCCTTGGCTGGCAATTGCACTTGCTCATTATTTGGGTCTTGGACAAACTCACCAATGCTAAACAGTGAAAAAGAAGATGGAAAAATACTGCAAGCAATCATGCAAAGTAGAATTCTGAGGGTAGCTTCAAGAGAGCAAAACAAAACTGTTTTCACTGAGATCAATCATGTTAGTTTTCTGTCGTAGTCTTTTTTTTTTTTTTTTTAGTCCTAATTATCAGTGCCAAGCAGGAATCACAGATTAGACACTATTGAAGCTATTTTTAAGTTTAGCTTATTGAAACCTGTTCTTTTCAATGAAGCTGCTCAGAACAAACTTAGCTTTTAGATTCTCCCATATATTGCTCGTAGTATCCTGAAAGGAAAGGAGCAGATGCGGATAATTCCTCACGGGACCAAGATCATTGCAAGGAGTTCAGAGACTCCCATGCACACATTAAATTAGTCAAGCATTTGAAGGTGGGGTGGAGGGGATCTGTTTCTTGATTATGCAAAAAATGTGCTGCTCAGAGCTTTTTCCCAAAACTCTTTGGATTTGGGAGTCCTTTTCTCAGTGTGAGGGGATGACAGGCTAAAGACTCCTTCTGCTCTAGTGTTATTTGAAACTGGGCATGGTTTTAGCAATTTATATCCCTGGGAATTTGGACTAAAGTTTCATCAAGAACAGCAAATGCTGTATCAGGTTGAGAAGGGATTTTGAACTGTGCCTCCAGGCAAGGTGGCATCCCAGGTAAAGTTTTTCACGACAGCTGACCACGGTCTGTCTGTCAGGCAGATTTTGGGGAGGGGGAAGAAGAAGGATCAGAAAAAGAGGGACATATTATTTGAAAGTTATTGGTTTTAATCTTAATTAAGGCTACTCTAGGTTTAGCCTGAAAGACCTGGGAAAGAAAAGATGTTAGAAGGGGAGAAGGTAAACACAGGCAGACAGAGAAATATGCTAAAATAGGTTGGGGAAGAGTGGAAAATATGAGGATGGCAACAAAACCCAAGACAAAATAGAAGGTAGCATAGCAAGTTGTGAAGTGGTAAAAAATTGGACACAAAGAGGGTAAATAAAAAAAATAAATCTGAATTAACAGAAATTTTACATGTTTCTTTGCACAATTATGTGTCTGTTTTTAATCTCTTCATCAATTATGAATTGATAATTGGCCAAATAAAAGCGGACCTGCAGAGTGGAACAGTGTGTAATAAAGACCCATTGACAGCATTATATGCATTTTGGGTGGTTCTGCTCATGAAGTGTTGTAGTCCAGCCCTGTGGGTTTAATAGCCATTCCCAGCTGGAACACATGATGTGTGATTACAGGGTATACCATCCTCTCCAGCTTGTTATGAAGCAAGTTGGTCCATCTGAGTGACCCAGCTCTGTTGACTATTGTAGACCAACAAGGCACAGTAAGTGAAAATGACAGGAAGGCTCAAATACTAAGGTAGACTTTCTGCAAGGAGTTAAATAAACATTTGCCTCCTTCTCACAGTACAGCTTGTATAGTTGTTGGGAAACCCCAAATCCAATGGTTTTGTACAAACCTATTTTATGTCATATATTGAAATTTATTCAAGATCTACATTAAGCTTGTGTCGTAGACTAAGACTCAAAAAATCTTGTGCATTATTAATGAGATAGTGGAAATGTTCTGGAATCGGCTTTCATCTAAATAAAGGTGATGATGTTTATCTGTACCCTTTGTATTCATTGTTGTCTTGAGTGCACAGTGCTTCCTGGTGGTATGTACGTTATTGATTTGCTGACTAATCTCTTTATCTGATCAGTATTGATTGTAACTCTCAGTCTATAACCTTTAGACATAGTGATATTGTGGATAAATAAACCACAGATGCAAAATAATTAACAAGTTCCCATACTGGTACTTCCTGTCCAGCAATTGCTTAAGCAATTCTTATATTTGACAACTAGAAGCAGTATTTTTAGAGAAAAGTGTAAATAGAAGATGAATATACAATCTTTAGTTCCGTAATATAAATTACTCAAGTAGAAATAGTAAGTTACCTTGGGGAAATCAACAGCTTCTTCAATTGGATTGCTTCTGTCACTGCATGGACACAGTCTTGTTTGATGTCCTCCTACCATTTGTCTTGTATGGAGTCTTTTATCTAAATCCAAAGCAATGCAGTCATCACTGCTGCAATTCAATAATGGCTCCACAGGAGCTGTCATCCACAGTTTGCTATTCATCTTATAAAGCCTTTGAGTTTTCAAAGTATCCACTAAGGTTGGTATTTCAATGCTGTGGACAGATCACTTGAGGTTCTTTTGTATTTTGAAAACAGGTCTAAATTGAGGATGAGCAGATATTGAAATACCCGACTTATTGTGCCCAGGTGCCAAAGGAGATGATAGAAGTGTCAAAAGGTAATTAGATAATCAGACCCACCTCCCAGCTGAAAAAGTGTGACTTTGTGGGCTTGAAAGACACTTTGACTCAATACTGGCACTGCCTGTGGGGAATGAGTCCTTCGAAACAAAGAGAAAAAAGAAAAAGAGATGGAAAAAAATTAGGATTAGCCAGTAGCAGCCCCAGGAAGTGAAAAATTATTATGTGATAACAACATGAAGTATAAGGCACAGAGAGAACTCAAATAATTTTTACTGAAGTACGAGTTGCACTTTATTCCATTTGATGTAGACTTAGAAAGCAGGGGTCAGTTTGGACTGGGTTAGTGGCAATCCTGAAGGAACTCACATTTATCATGAGTCAAGAGCCTGGATGTAGGCAGCTCTTTAACAAGCTGCTGAGATTTAGAACAAATTGTTGAGATATGGGTGGGGTTTTGAGGAGGTTGATTTTGGGCTTGTTTTTTTTATTCTTTTTTTCCAGATGCCTTTTTATCTGGCCTGGTGGGAACCTGTCTTTCAGCCATTAGCCTTTTGCTTGTTTGTTTGTTTTAAGCAAAAGTGTAGCCATTTTGGGGCACTTATCTGGAATAATTTAGTACAGAACAAGAGTTGAACTGTATTCTTTGAGACTGAGAGCTAGCTTGGGTAAGGAAGCAATATTCTTAGCTAAGCTCAGCCAGGATGCTAAATTTATATATAGTCTTTTTTAATGACAAACACTGTGGTTTGCTTAGTTTACTCTACACAGATTTGAGTTTTACCTGAAGGAAATAGTCTGTATGGGAACATTTCATGTTGGAAGTATTGATGGAAGAAAGTTTTCTCTGTCTGAACCAGCGCCTCTTCCATCAACATCAAATCCATCTTTATTGAAAAGTGAAGAAAAATATTTTATTTTTTAAAATTTCCTAAATCCCACCCTGTGGATTTATGAGACTGCCTGAAATGCGAGACTCTTTGTCATAACTGCTATTTGTGCCTTCCCCTGTTGCCTTTTTGGGGACAAGTAACATAAATCTCTTGCCAAGTGACTTCTCAGAGTATGTACTAGTGTTGTCTGCATGGGGAAGGGAACATGGTAATACAGAACAATTTGCCTTATCCCTACCCTGTCATAGATTCATAGAATCATTCATGTTGGAAAAGATCCTTGGGATCATTGAGTCCAACTATCAGCCCCTCTCTACAAAGCTCTCCCCTACACCGTATCCCCCAACGCCACATCTAAACCACTCTTAGATATGCTCAGGGGTGGTGACTCAACCACCTCCCTGGGCAGCCTATTCCAGTGTCTGACCACTCTTTCCATGAAGAAATTTTTCCTAATGTCCAGTCTAAACCCGCCCTGTTGCAGCTTGAAGCCATTCCCTCTTGTTCTACGGCTAATTACCTGTGAGAAGAGACCAGCACCAACTTCTCTACAATGTCCTTTCAAACAGCTGTAGAGGGTGACAAGGTCTCCCCTCAGCCTCCTCTTCTTCAAACTGAACAGTCCCAGCTCCTTCTATCACTCTTCCTAAGATTTATTCAATTCATCGAATAAATCATAAGATTTATTCTGAATGATTACTCTGATTATTCTGAATAATCATGTGATTATTCATAAGATTTATTCCATGGTACAGAAGAGGTGCAGATGGATGACTTGGAGGCAATGTCCCGAGCTACTGCCCAGTTCTGCCCTTGACAGTCCTAGTGCTGCCACAGGAACCTGCATGCTGGTGCCTGTATTGATCTGCAGAGGTCCTGGGGGGCTCCGTAGATGGAACTCTGAGTGGGGAGGATTTCACAATTGAAATACAGCCCTGCTCTGCCTCTCTATTTTGCTGTCTCCCGTCTCTCATCTAAATTGTACCAATTTCCCTGCCCAGAGCTGGTCGCAGTGGCAGCGCTATGACTCACCTGGTAGTTTCTGAGACAGCCAGGCATTCCCCTCTAAATCTCTTCATCCCCTTCAGCCTATTTTTAAATGCTTGGCCTCTGTTCTTAAGTGCCAGTATTGAGCAAAATGTAAATATAGTGCAACCTCCGGTTTTAACCTTGGCCTTGATCCTCCTCTTATTCTAGTTAAATGTAATAAAAAAGAAAGGTAACATAAAGATGTATATTCTTTTTTTAAAAGATGTTTATAATTCTTTAAAATACATGAGTCAGCTAAGCATTTAAAAGTAAAATATAGATATAAAATTATTCAGACGGGGTGATATAATATAGAATTTAAATTGAGCATATTTTAGCAGCACTGGGAAACCTTACCCCAGAGCTAATAATGTAATAGATCTATCTCACCAACAACTTGGAACTTGCAACAGAGTTTTATCCACAAAGGAGAGTTCTCTGGCCTACTTTATTAAATACCTTAGAGGACTTTGCCTGTAAGATTACATTTGAACAATGCAATTTATTAAAATCTCTGTTCTTATTTTTCCTACTGAAATTTTAGCCATTTTCTATGAAAAAAAATAATGTATAGACAAATCAAACAGGCTAAATAAACATAATTCAACAAATGTTTCATTGAACAGGTATATAGGGAAAACTTCCTATAGTTTATTTTTCACCATCACTTACGCTCTTATTGATGTGTCTGCCAATTTTGTTACAGTGCGTCATTCCTCATGAAAAGTATTTTTTCAAATCTGAAGCAGAGCTGGGAATATAATTGAAAAATTACCCATTAAAGACAGTCCTAATAAAAAAAAAAACAAAAAAAAAACCACAAACAAAACCAACCCAACGCAAATGGAAACACTGTTGTTATTTCTTATAAATAGAAATAATTTCATTTTTTTTTAAAGCAAATCTCAGTGTACTGAGTGTGATTAGGAATCATTGCAAAAGGATACAGACAAAGGTTGAAGCTCCAGCATCTTATAATTCACTAGGGATGGATACGCAAATTTTGGTGACTGTTATTTAGCCATAGTTTGTATTAACATACCACTGTTAGAGGTAGAAGTATTTAAATCTATTCACTAAATAGGATTTTACATTAAGGGAAAGCAACAGAACTCAATATAGAGCTGTTCATTAATAGGTATATCTTAGATTTCTGCTTAGATTTGGTTATATATTCAAGCGTTTACCTTGGAGTTTTTATGTAATTCTGTTTGATCTGAGGATTTACGTTCATTCCATTTAGTGGGAGATGTTAGATATTCAACAATAATAATTACTCTTTTTTAAATTAGGCCGTTTACGTAAGTAGTAGTCTGCAGAGCTGGCAAGTAGCTCTAGGCAGCCATTTTAGCAAAGGATATCACAAAATCACTATTTCTGGACGCTCGCCCTTCTCAGGTGCTGCCTACCTGCCAAGTTCAAGAAAAGCAAATTGACACATGAGAAAAATGTAGAAGTCTAGTCCTGCAGAACGAAAGGAGGAAATTCATACCACTTATTAGGCAATGCCAAAATCCAGATGCAGACAGCTAACCTGTCACAACAAAAGCATCTAATTAACCTGTAATTCATTCCCTGTATATTGAGAGGTGCTAATGTGGTAAAGGACTGTACCATGAAGAAGAAATGAAATAGATGAAATTTCCACGAGCCTATTGTCGTATGCAATCCAATTTAGAAAGAGAGAGGAAGGTATTTGATCTGACATTAATAATATTCATTTACCAGTAGCTGATGGGGAAAAAAAAGAAAAAAAAAACAAAAAAACACAACAAAACCCAAACACCATCACCACCAACAAAAAAACTCAACCCAAAGCAAAACAAACCATCTGGGAAGTCAAGACATAAAGAAATGCTTGGAGGTAAGGGGGTGTGGTTTTTATTGTGTGGGCAGTGGGCCCAGAGACGTGGGATTAATTATGAAGTGGGAAGGCAGAGAGTCAACAAGTGGGCATAGTTTAGAACGCCACATAAATGGCTATCCCAAAGGAAGCCTGGGAAGAATATCCAACTTGGAAATAATTAAAAAATGCTGGATTCAGTTCTGGTAAGCAGAACTTTTAAGAACGTAAGATCACAAAAGTATATAGCAAAATATCATCAAATGAGAAATTGTAAGGGGGGGGGTAGAGAATTAAAGGCATAATTAAAGGACTTTTTACTCCAACTGGGAAACTCTTCCCAGTCTGGCCAGCACCAGATGGATTAAAGAAGCAAGTCAACAGAGACAGACTGGGGTGCACATAGTTGTTTCAGAGGTGTTCAACCAAAACCTTGAGGAAGGCTGTTGATGTGACCCCTCCTGTGACCAAGGGCTGTTGGGAGGGGAGGGAACCGCCAAGGAAATGTTATGGGGAGCTGCTTCAGCTGAGGAAGGAATGAAACTACAGTCTGGGGGCTTTGGAAAGAAAACTGTGAATTTCCTGAGAGGTAACACAGACCATTTCACAAGCATAAACTCAAAACAAAAGGAAGGTATTTATGAAATAGAAAATAATTTGGACACCTTACATGTCCTAAAGTTTGGAATATATTATTTTATATTCTTTTACACAGTTTTACAGAGGGAAATCTTTAGCATTATTGGAATGGTTAATAGTTTAAATGTGTTTTACTCAAGAATATAATGAAAACTACTGGTTGGCAGAGTTACACTTTAAAACTGGAGCAAGGCAGCGCTTTAAAATAATACTCCAGTGTAATGGAATAGGATGTCTTAATAGCCTACAGTTTAACACAGAAGCTTGTACACATATTCACACACGTACTAAACCAATGTACATGCCATCATAATTATTTTGTAACCGTGTCTTACTCTGCCTCTCTCCTCTCTATATTTTCAGTGCCACATTGTCAAATTCAGGGGCATCCTTGCCTCCTTCAGAAATGAATCTCAGCTTTTGCATTCTCGTTAGTGCCAAAGCTAGAATATGTTTTTTTTTAACCTTCTGAAGCTTCTTCTGCTCACGGGGTCCTATTGAAATAACTGGAACTGATGAAGTCAACAGCACCATCAGGCCCTGGGGAGAACCATTCGGTGGCCTCTTTCTCTGTATCTTTCTCTGGCACTGCACCACAATACAACTGTCCCTCTTGCTCTCAGTGCCATATGCAAGAGGTCAAATACACTTAATATTTTGGGTCCTGGGGCAGGACCTGTCTCTGGACTGTACCCACAAAGAGTTTCTCTTAACTGGGCTGCAGGCTGAAAGCAGTCTCTTTACACGGTATCTTCCTCTGCTACAGCATTTTTTCTGCCTGACTTCTTGTTCCTGGCCTATACAATCATAGATTTTTCTAGGTTGGAAGGGACCTTTAAGATCATCAAGTCCAACCACTGCCAAAAGCACCACTAAACCATGTCCCTGATCACCCCATTTGCCTGACTTTTAAATACCTCCAGGGATGCTGATTCCACCACTTCCCTGGGCAGCCAGTTCTGATGTTTGATAACCCCTTCAGTGAAAAAATTTTTCCTAATATCCAATCTGAACTTCCCCTGGGGTGACTTGAGGCTGTTTCCTCTCATCCTATCACTTGTTCCTTGGGAGAAGAGACTGACCCCCACCTTGCTACACCCTCCTTTCAGATAGTTGTAGAGAGCGAGAAGGTCTCCCTTCAGCCTCCTTTTCTCCAGGCTGAACAGCCCCAGCTCCCTCAGCTGCTCCTCATAAAACAAGGGTTCTCCAGACCCCTCACCAGCTTTGTCACCCTTCTCCAGACCTGCTCCAGCACCTCAATGTCTTTCTTGTAGTAAGAGGGGCCCAAACTGAGCACAGCCCCTTTTCTTCTACAACCGAGGTCTGCCTGAAAGGAGGGTCTGTCTGGAGAGCAGGTTGCAAGATTTTGCCATTGCTTTCTGAAACTGTACAAAACCCACGCAAAATATTCACAAAATAGCAATGAATTGTATTGTTTGGATGCGTGGTACTCATCTTACTGTCTGGCACTGACGGTTATCAGAGGTTGGAAAACAGACATGAAATAAAGACAGCTTGACCGGGATGGTTAATCTCCTGACGATACATCTCCAAATACTGATAAGACACGGGAGTGTAAAAATCCCTCATTTGTGAAACAGCACTTGATTTACACAAATTAAGTATAATCTAGAGGTTCTGCGATACGCAATGCCACAGATGCAGAAAGGCCTCAAAAGTTACAGATTTTCTGATGCATACCGCTGTCACGGGTGGAGTGATGGACTTCACTTGTAAGAGAGAGAAGTAATAAACTATTTATTAAGATGAAACAGATTTAACAAATTAGTAGTAAATGCAACAGTATTTCATGAGGGTCGATGCCAAGGGACACTTGTGTATTTACTGCACAGAGGACAGGGTCAGACAAACTGTCAGGGAGACCCTCTCGTTGAGTCAGGAGGTTCAGAAAGGACCCCCTTGCTTTCTAAACTCCTTCTCAGAGAGGGGTCTGGGTGCGGCTGGATCCAATCCTAGTCCCAGACTTGGTCAACGGTTTATGTCTAAAGGATTATATATATGCGCACAATCAATCCTTTCTATTACTTAGATAAGATTTCAAAGTTTTAGTGTGCTATCAGTCACTTACCGAGAATCTGTTGTGGCAAGGAATCTCTCAACCTGCAGGAGTAACCTCAAGCGAGCGTCCTCACCAAAGGGGAGATCCTGGCATGCAGCCGCTGCCACACCGGAGAGCTCAACGGGCTCTTGGGCTGCCCACTATTTATACAGTAAGATAATTGATCTATAGTCATATTCTCATGGGAACAAAGTACCTAGGTCCCCAGTCCAGATGGTGTTTTGGCTGTGTTACCAGTCATCCCTCAAAGTCCGGGTACCACTTATCGCATCCGATGTTCTGATGGCCAAGGCCTGAGTACGAGGGGGGGGGGGGAAGGAGAGAAGAACAGTGAGAGCATACCGCCACAACCGTGAAGACATGACTGCAGATCACTTCCTCAAGGCCCCCAAGATGCCCGTGACATTGCTGGTGGCACCAGCAGTTCCCCATTGCCCCCATCCAGGGCTTCCATTGCGTGTCCAGCTGTGCAGATCCAGCCGGACGCTCCGGCTTTATCTTTGCGTGCAATACACACACGCACACTGGCGCTGGGCCCCAGCTGTAATATTTACACAACAGATTGAATTAGAACATTCACAGGGAGCCCGTTATGAATACCTCTTCAGATAATTATTATTATTATAATTTTTTTCTTTTTTGTGGACAAACTTTGGCTCGCCGATTAGCTAGATATTAACCTTCAGTTCGGGATTTTGGGGGGGAGGTTATCCGAAGACAGGAAAGGGGTGTGTGTGCTTGTGGGAATTCGTGTACCTAAAGGAGATGTGAACGTGGTGGAATATTCCTTCTACTCTCCCAGGTGTGGTGGCAGAAGCCAGCTCCAGGGCAGGAGCTGCGTATCCGTGCTCGCACAGGGCTCAGCTGGAGACAAAAGGTCCTGCTGAGGATGTTGTAAGGTAATGAATGCAGACCTTATCCTTCTGGATTTAAGACATAGCTTTCTTTTTAAATAATACAAGCCGAAGTAGAAAGTGAAAATGATAGACCTGCCCTTCAGTCCTGTTGTAAATTTTATACATGACTGAACTTGGAACTTCCCTCTATTGCTTGCCAGTGTTGTTTCTTGCCTCTTAAAGGTCTGCTCCTAGTCTCGGGTCTCACATTTAATTGTTTGTAATTATAATTAGAATGGTGGTTCCTTGTCTTCCTGTGTGTTCATGAAGCCAGGAACACCTCCGATCACAGCAAACTCTTACAAAAGGATAATTATGGTTTTAAGGAAATGGATAAAGGAAAAAAACTGACTCCCAAGATGAAACTGTGTGCAGTCTTGAGTAAAAGATAAATTGGGGGTTAATACCAGGGGAAATAATGTCAGATTTTAACAAGGCTGGGGAAGCACAAACAGTTTAATCCAAGAAGGATTCATGTAAATAAATAAATAAAATAATGCCTGTGTTTGAGGCAAGGGTCCTGATTCATTGCCAGTGAAATTCACCTCTGTGCAGAGGGTCCTGCCCAAAGCCTCTACAAATCTCTTCCTTCAAAAGCTTACGCAAGATCCAAGCAGGGCCCAGCCTTCATGTTTTCCTTATGCACATCCCTGTGAGAAAACTATGGAGGTTTGCAATTGGCTTCAGTGACAGCAGAGCAGTGACACTTTTATAGCAATCCCTCCCTTTAAATGTAGCAACTGGTCCAAATCATCTTCCTTTTTCTGTCCTCATATGGACTGTGCAGGAGAACCATACTGAGAATCATGTTACCAGCACACAGAAAATTAAAAAATACTTGAGGTGCTTTCCGGGAATTTATTTTAGTTATCAGACAGCTTTAGGTTATTTGATCAACGGCACCTGAATCTTGTCTTGATGTGAAAATTTAAACAAATATTTTTGTCAGCAGAGAAGAATGCCTCCAGTAACGAAAGGCATGTTTGATGCATGCCTCTGACTCTTTTCCTCTGCGCTCCAATTTTTTGTGTCAGATCCACACAGCCAGAAGACCTGGATATCCTTTCTTCAGATTTTCAGCTAGCTGTGGTGTGTAAAATAATGCCGTGCCGAGATTATCTATACTGAAGATACGGTATGATGAAAGCCGGTTCTGTAAAAAAGATTTCTTATGGAATGGCGCTCTGGAAACTTTAACAGAGCAGTGCTGAGTTTTTGTCCATCCCCCCCGCCTCCCATAATGTGGCTCATGTTAACTGCCCAAGAGTTAATTTTAGTTTCTTTTCTTCTCTTTCATCAACTGAATGTCAAGATGATGTCTATATTTCATGCACATAAAGCAAATGGGGAAACTTTCTCTGTGGATACCTTTTCTGCTTTTTAATAAATTCTTTCTTTTGCCTGAAGAGAATTAGAAGGTGGCTTTTGACCTCCATTAATTTTTTTAATTTAATAGTTCTCTGCATGCATTAATAAATATTATTAACCATACTTTGTACTGCAGCATTTCCATTTCCTCTTCCTCTGATGCCTTCTCACTTGCTGCAGCAGGTGCCCGGTTAAGAACAGATTAGGGAAAGCAGAGGGAATAGATCTGGGCCCACATCCCGCCTCTTCCCCGAGTACAGACAAGGAGTCTTGGCGTGTCTCTGTCTACCAGTCTGCTTTATAACTGACTGCTTCTCAAAGCAAAGCTGTAATTATAAACTAGGGGTTATTTGATAGCTTTCTGAAGGAAAATAACACCACTTAAAATCCTGCATGTTAAAAGCAACCAGAAGTGTTTTCTGACTGTGATATAGAATCATAGGATGATTTGGGCTGGAAGGGACATGAGAGATCATCAAATTCCAACCCCCCTGCCATGGGCAGGGACACCTCCCACCACACCAGGTTGCTCAAAGCCCCATCCAGCCTAGCGTTGAACACCTCCAGGGATGGGGCAGCCACAGCTTCTCTGGGCAACCTGTTCCAGTGCCTCACCACCCTCACAGCAAAGAATTTCTTCCTGAGATTTATTCTAAATCTCTCCTCTTCCAATTAAAAACCATTACCCCTTGTCCTGTCACTACAATTCCTGACCAAGAGTCCCTCTCCAGCTCTCCTGGAGCTCCCTTCAGATCCTGGAAGGCTGCTCTAAGGTCTCCCATGAGTCTTCTCTTCTCCCGGCTGAACCGCCCCAGCTCTCTCAGCCCGTCCTCATAGGAGAGGTGCTCCATCCCTCTGATTATCTTTGTGGCCCTCCACTGAACCCATAATCCTGAGCAGCTATTGTGTACGCAGATTTCCAACCAGACTGTGCTCACTTAATTCACCTTGATTTCTGCAGGGCTGTTCTAGAGCCAGGTGAAGAGTAGGAGTTTAGAGTAGGAGTTTAGAGCAGGAGTTTAGAGTAGGATCCTCCAAACCCAGCCTTCGACACAACAGCTCTTTCCACACAACTTCCAATTTACCAAAACCATAAGTAATTCAGCTCCAAAGGAAGAGAAGCTTGTTGCACATCCTGAAGCCAAGCTGTAGCCACTGCCTCCGAATGGCAGCTCAAGCCATGAGATTTAGAACCTTCCTATGGACTTAGAGGAACCAGCAGCGGCATGCAAGTCCGGTGGCTTCTTGCTGGTTTCCTACTAAGGCAGATAATTTTTTTTGTTTGGTTGTTTGTTAGAAATGGGGGAGGAAAAAAATGACACCTCCCCTATAACATCAAGAATCTCTCTGCTTCTCCGTCCTCCTGCTCAGCATTTATCACGCAGGAACAATTGACCCCTCTAGTGGAACCAGCCACGTACTGCAATCGTGTGTTTGTGGTTACTGGCAATTAGCAATGCAAATTGAGCCACAGGTGGGTTTTTGGTGTTTTTTTTTTCCTTTTTTTTTTTTTTTTTCCCAGACCCGTACCATGCTGACTCGCTTGCAAGGGGCCACAAGGTGAAGAGACGCCCTATTGTAAAAATCTTCAAAATGAATGCCTTTTTTTTTTTTTTTTATGATGTCCAGAAAAGATAAAAGAAGAGAGGGAAGAAAAAAAAAAAAAGAAAAAAAGAAAAAGTCAACCCTCCTGCTTATAACTCCCTTTGTGCTTCTCAAGGCACAGTGGCTGTTTTGCAACTGTCTCCTTTCAATGCACGTTCTTTTCTCTAGAGGCTGTATGAATATTGTACAATGCCAAGTACGGCTATTGGCACTTCACAAAGAACCTGGAATAATAAGTTAAAAAAAAAAAAGGATATGCCCCTAACCATGCAAAAAAGCTCGTGCTTCTGGTATCACTTACATCAATGATTTTGGTCTTTCTTTTTCTGCACACAGACCCTTAAATATTTTCAAGTGGAGTTTGCTGTGTGACAAAACTGACCCCTTGTCTTTTTTAGTTACCTTTTCTGAGCCCCTTTAGAAGCAGTCTGTGGGTTGAAAATCTCTTATTTAAATTTTACCACATAGACTGTTTGGATTCAGATAGTTAATGACTGGGGGATGATTACAGAATATGAAACGGAATTCAAAATAATAAAGGATAATTTTGCGTGAAAGTTTTTTGCAAAGGTTATTGTATTTTGCGTGAAAATTTTTGCAGAAGTTATTGTCTGAGGCAAGTGGTTTGGAGTACTTTTCCATGGAAGAAATGGAAAATATAGAAATGAATAGAATTAAGTCAGGAAGTGCAGATCATGTGCAGAGTGCACACACACCCTTGCCTGTTTTTCAAAAAGCCCTTTCATTCGGTTCCTTCCTGGAACTCCTCCTTTGTTTACCTGTCACCACTGGCTTTGCCCACATCCTTCAGCATTTTAATTGCTGCCTCACGCTTTTCACTTTGTCTCCTTGCAACATCTTCTTTGGCATTTGGTAAAGCTAGAGGCATTAACAGCACTCGTTAAAAAGGCAGAGAAAAAAGAGGCGATGTCTTTGCTCGTACCAGAGAATCTTGCATTGACCCAAGCACACATAGCCTTCTCCAAAATGCAAACCCTTCCTTTAACTGGCCAGTAAAATAGTCCACAAGTTTCCAAGTCAGTTTTTTCAGCTGGTTGAAGGACACATCTCAACTAGGCATTCAGGCTTTTTGGGTCCTATTGGTGCTCCTTAAGACTGTAGCATTTTTTAAGGAATATGAGACATGTCAAAAGCGGGCAGCGAACCTGCTCTTATGACAAAGTTTAAGGGAAACTAATTATTCCCTAAGAGTTGGTACTAAAGCCAATTTAGTACTCCAGAAAACACAAAATGAAGTCAGTCAATACTCATTAAAGTGTCTGTCTCGGTCTTGGAACATGCAGCCTGCAAAAAAATGTTTGTGTTTTCCTCCACCGAACTCAGAGTAGGACATGGTGAAGCTGGAGGCAACAGAGGCCCACAGTATTCTTAATTTTTATGGAATTCTATAAACACAAAATGATCAAATAATTCATTAGTTACCCCTAAATGCCTACAATGCTGTTAGGATGCACGCTACTGGGGAGCCTCTTCAGGAGCAACAGAACACCTGGCTCTATATATACAGGAGCTTTCTCAAGAGGTAAAAGCTGGAAAAAAGGAATAGTAAGGACAGTTATTTGTCAAATTGCCCTGAGAAAACTTTTGGGCACAAACCAAATCTGTTCACAGTGAATGTAAAATAGGAATAAAGAAAATTTCCAGATTGCTTGAATGCAGAAAGGGATACGGTTTGGTGAAAAGATGAGTGAACACCTTGAGAAAGGAACAGCACAAATCCAACAGGTCTGGTTCAACCCAGACTTCAGTGATCCATTTTTGCTGTGTCTCACCCAGATGTTTGAAAATGTGCACGCCTACACATCTGAAAGAGTTCTCAAATAAGGAGAATGTTATAAAAAATTCAGATCTGAATGCAGGTTTATATCTTCATCCCCTTAAACATTTATATTTCCCCGTATTATTTTGTCCTTAAGGATTGTTTATGCCAGAGAATATACACATGAAAGATCTGTGATTTTCCCATTGACACTAAGGTCATTATGATCTCCATAGAAATGTCTGTCACACACTATTTTTCTACAAATCACAACATGATAGACTGTAATGATGCCTTTTAAGATGTCATGGTATGTGATGTTAACAAGTATTTTGGGAAATCTAAATGGCAGTGTCATTGGCAGAATACTCCAGAAAGGCAATGCTATACTGTCAGAGGATCTTATCTTTATGTCCTTTTCTTTCTTTCTTTCTTTCTTTCTTTCTTTCTTTCTTTCTT
>VZRU01020770.1:159271-180086 GCA_013398155.1 Pedionomus torquatus
TCCCTTTCCCTTTCCCTTTCCCTTTCCTTCTTCTCTTTTCTTCTCCTCTGTATTATAAACAGGTCATCTGCATCTTGGAAGTTCTTCCCCACCCAGTGCCACATAAATATAGTTAAATTTTTTTCTAGACATCCAGTCCCTAGTGATAGAAATATTGACTCTTACTGGACTAAGGACAAACCCTTGTGGAAGTATAACATAAATATGGCAATTAAGCTACTAAAGCTTCCTCAAAAATATTAATTTTATCTAGATTCTATGAACACCTTTATCACTGGATATAGCTAGAAGAGCCACATAAGAAAGCTAAAAAACTGTTAAATCTACTGTCTTCCTGGCAACTCTGATAAGTAGCTTTTCTATTATTCTCAATGGGAGACTAATTTTTTTCCTGGTATGCCTTAGAATACTCATGTTCTTAAGGAGTTCTGTCTTCTTACACCTCATGCTCATTACTAAGTGCATTTCAATCTGTGTCCACGCTTTTCTCATTTTTGGCCCTGAACTTGTGCTGAACTTTTATGTTTAGCTTCTAACCTAAATTCTCTTTATGTAGGTTAGGTTTGAAATCTCATGTTTAAATTTATGTTTCAGTCAAGTTGGGGACGTAGTGCGCTTGCTAGATTTCCTCTGTATTTGTTCTGCAATATAATGCCCGAAGCATGTGCTGGTTCTCTTTCAGCATCATTCCCCGAGACCAGGGAATGATGAATGAATGAGTCCAGCATTACTGGACACCTCACTGTATTTTTTTTTGAAATCTGTTTGTTGCATTTGTGCTATCCCACCCCAAGCATTTTAAAGCCTACCATTCCATGATAATGATAATTTCTTAATTCTCTGTCAGTCAAAGGTATTTTCAGAAAACTCATCCATCACATTATTTTCTTTTTTACCATGTAAAAAATTGTCTCACCAATGCATTCATGGACCTGTTGGACACCTTGTTTTCTGACATACTATTTTGCTACAGATACTTGGGTTGTTAAATCACCAACAGCTTGCGTGTTACAGTTAATAATAAATAATTAATAAAGCAGAACTTTTCTGTCTATGGGGCTGTATGAGAAACAGGTAGCATATACAGTCATTCAAAAGAAAAATAAGGGAAATTAATTTTGATTGATGCTAGTAGAGAAACTCAAGAAGTGTTTGCCTTTAACAGTAAATACAGTCTAATAATATCCATGTCCAATTTGGCTTGAATCTCTTCATTTTGTAACACTGCTTTAAAAATGATCATTGTGTCTTCCGTATTCTTGGATAGTGATTAAGCTTGCAAGAAAAAGAAACCTAAATTGTAACAACGTTTGCCATTTATTAAAAGCCAGGGACATTACCAAAGTCCTGACATTTGTGATCCTTCAGTCCCTAAATTGCTAAAAGTCACTCTAATAAGATTCATGACTTACACCAGTATTATAATTATTGGTGCTAATTTTCCTCAGACCTGCTATTGACAAAGTATATGGACCA
The DNA here is from genome assembly GCA_013398155.1 of Pedionomus torquatus. Lineage (NCBI taxonomy): Eukaryota > Metazoa > Chordata > Aves > Charadriiformes > Pedionomidae > Pedionomus > Pedionomus torquatus. The sequence continues at coordinate 160,748 of VZRU01020770.1, forward strand.
AATTAACCTCTGCAATCAGTTAAATTCTCTCACACTGTTTCTCTAAAGATGGATGTGAACCACTGTGTAATGTAACTCATAAAAAGGCAGTCGTTTAAGGTAGAGCTTAAAATTTAGGCACTGGATGACAGTTTTAGACTTGGAAAAATTGGAGTGCATCCATGGATTCTATTTAACTTTTTAAAGTGACAGTAATTGAGGATCATAGTTGTAGCATATAGAGGAAAATAGAAGCATATGTGTACGGCAACCAAGCAGTTGTTATTGAAGGTTTAGATCTGCTAAAGCTGTTGCCTTGAACAAAAGTTAACAACTATAGCTAGCAAGGCATTTTACAACCTTTCCCTCCTTCACTTAGCCCTGCCTAGAGACTGGGAGAGGATGCTAACTGGTGTCACGCCTGGGAGGAAACAAAATCAGGTAGAACAGATGGCAGAGTCTTCCCTTGTTTTGGCTCAATATCCACACAAACCAAAAAGATGTCTTCTTCCAAAGCAAAAAGGAATATAAGGAAGGTTCCCAATGCATTTCCTCAAAGGAAAACATCTTTTTTTTTAGTCCTACACACTTCCTTCTACATTACTCCTAAAGAAGCTGATCACCACGAAGAAGTGCCTATAGAAAGGCACTGAAAACCTATCTTTCAATCTTTTCCTAGGCAGACTTATGCTTTGGTGATACGTTTCGTAGTATCAGGATGTATTACACTCATCCAATACTTTTGTTGGTTTGGTTAACCCATTAAACACTGTTTAGATCTTTCCACAATAATTTTGCCCTCAGAGGTTCTGCTTTAGTAATAGTAATAAATTTATGTGGTTTGACTGCTCTATATGAAGGTTATGGGGAGGATTCTTTTGTTAGATTTCCCCAGGACACTCCATATAATAAATTCATTAAGAAATACTTAAAAAAAAACACCAAAACAACAAAACAAACACTATGCTCAACCTCTTTTGCACACCTAGCAGCAATGGACGACTTAACTGTAACTTTGAGAAGTGCTTCTCCTGCAACTGTGCTTCAATCTACCTTTAAACTCCTAATGCAAGAATACATGTATCTGCTTTTGGCGACACTATGAGAAATGGAATATATAAACCTGCTTTTAGCAGAAAATTTGCCACAAGGGTCTTAAGCTTTCATTGGCTATTTTGTAAGTTCAAGCAGCTTGCGAACTGTCGCAGAAAAATCCCTTCAAAAGCATTTTCCTAACTCCAGCCCAATTGTTTAATGCCAAAAGCAGTTCTAATCAACCTCCTTATTTTACCCCTTTTTTTTCATACCTGAAGTCCAAAGAAAATGAGAACAGTAGAAAGAATTCATTATATACATATTAGTGTTCTGAAGTCAGAAAACAGGATTAATCATAACCAAAATACCCAGAAGAAAGTGTGTTTATAATCCCTGTACATTCTCATTAGCCACTTGAAACCAGTCTGTGGAAATCTCTAATTGGGGAAGAAATTCTGTACAAAATCTTTGCCCCAGAATTGACTGAATCAGGGCTCTAGGGGAAAAACAACATGATTAGCTTTGGCAGCGAGGCTCAGCTGAAAGTCTGAATAAGAAAAGAGATTCCCTTAAAGAATACTGCTGCTGTTGGCCTAACGCAGAGCACACCTCAAACTGTGGTTGATTCACAGAAATCTTTTGCAATGTAATTTTAAGTCCAAGGGACAAGGCACATAGGTTATCTTTTTTTGCCTTTCTGTTCCCATGCTGGTTACAGCAATCACAGTCACCTATTAACAACTTTCTCCCTATTTTAGTATAGACTGCACATGAGGTAGATTTCGGGGGTATCTAAATTTTGATCTTTTTCTGACTTCAGTTTTGAAAGTGAACCTTTCCCTGTTGTTTTTTTTTTTCCACCTTTAATATGCTGGGTCCTTGTGGTTGCTCCTCTTGAGGCAATCTCTTCATCTGACTAGACTGTAACTAGGAAAATTTAGAGGTAAAGACTGCACCGAGCGTATGTAACCACCAACCCTTGGGAGCTCTATCTCCATTCTCCAGCGTCTCTCTGATAATTTCTGTACCATTCATGCACAGCCCAATGAATCTTGGGTGGGAGTTGGATACCATTGCATGCTGCAGCTGTGATAGCTGTATTAGAGCAACAGAAAATGGAGAAGCTGCTGAAATGGTCTAAAAGGCACCAACCTCTGTCCAGGGAGTGCAGCACCAGCTCTTCTTTAACACTTCCACGATGGTGATAAATGCACGAGGAGGAGGAAGAACTGGATATCTAGGATGGGGAAGGACAAGGTTAGGGGACTCTACCACAACCTCTCAGTGGAAACGTTTAAAATGGATTAATAGTGGCAAAGTAAGACATTTTAAAAGAATCTTGCTGGCATGAGGAAGTTGTGTAGAGTGGGGAAAGTCAGAGTAAGGACAAAAATTGAAAGTGTCATCTCTGAACATGGTTGCGCAAAGGCAAAGCTGGGGCACAGGGACAACTTGGAAAGTTTGAGTAAAACAGATGCTTGAAAAAGAAAAAAAAAAAAAAAACACCACAGTGAAAGGCACACCAAAGGAACAGAGAACACTTCCATTAGCCCTCTTATGATGTGGAAATGTGAATTGCTATACTTTCTGGCCAGGCATATGTATGCAAATATATGTAAATTTTATGCAGATTGTATCTCCAGCTTTTTTGATGCCCAATGTAGTCAGGTCTATAATACAGTTATCCAGAAGGAATCAGTGAATTCTTGCTGGCGAGGCAGAAGCGTTTGGGTATGGATGGAGATCAAGTAGTTTTTCTTCTAGTTCTACTTTAATGACTGAAGCAGAGTGAATAACTCTCTGAATTAGGCCATGTGCTAACTGGAAGTCATCTGTAAAGAGGATCAGAGGAGCCATGTATCTATGCATTGAAATAAAGTGATATATGTCTTCTGCTGGGAATTCCAAACTGTGAGACAGTTGTTGTAAATCACACTCCACTTTTTGTCGTTCATATAAGGAGTCACCAGGGGAAAACCTTTGGGGAAAATCCATACAGAGTTAAATACCTATAGCTTGTAAAAGTTAGTTAAGAGATATTTCACAGTCCTTTAAAATATTGTTTTATAAGCAGATAGTATATACAGGGCAATGTACACCATTATTCTGTACTCTACACTGTATGGTACTGGGGACAGGGAATCCTAAATTTAAATATTTCTATTTAAATACTTAACCTGAGGTTTCACATTGGATATGGTTCTGTGAGAACTCGTGAAAAGACAACTGAATGCCAACATCTGTCCCTCAGCAGACAAAGAGGCTTGAAGACAGGAGAGGGAAGAAGATAACAGTGGCTACCGTTTGGTGGAACACTCCCAAGCATTTTTTTTTTGCAAATAGTTGCTCAAATGAATGAGCTGTAATTAACTATTCACATCCTTTTGTGTTTGCTTTCCACAAATATTCCAGCATATCTGTTTATTGGCACAAACAATCAATGCAGCAATGACTTTGCATGTGTAATTACTATTATTTTTACTAGCAGGCATATTCTGAGACATAGCCTCAACCAATTAGAAAAAAAACATGTGACTGATACGTCCAATCAAAGGACTCCCCTTTGAATTTCCAGTATCAGACACTTTGATTAAACTGCTGTCCAATAACCTGCATCTGAAAAATATTTATAGAAATTATTCAACAAAACAAAAAAAATATTCAAATAATTGCGTGTAAAAGTGGCAAACAGAAAATGAAGCAAACTGCCCCTTGTCACAACTGAATTATCATTCGTCCAGCTCTGCTGCTGATATAGGACTTTCTCCAGTATTTCAGCTATATAATCAAGTTTTTTAGAAACCTGAACCGCCCAGCAAATGGGTGACTCAAGGTAATTCAAAAACTGTATTTCATCACTACATCCAGAAAGTAAAGTGCAACCTACAGTCAGGTTCAGCCCTGATGGTATCAGGGCAGTCTTAGTCAAGCTGTAACATGCTATTTCACCTTGGCTGAATCTTCATCATCTTATCTTTATCCAACAGGTCCACCACCAACTGACAGCAGAAGTTAAGATGCCAGTCTGAGAAGCAGAAGCTCCACGTGCGAAACGAGCTTTGCATTGCTGAATTTATAGGAATAGAAAACAATCTGCTTTTTGTTCTACTTACAGAGTAAGGCCTCAGAGAGGAAGGAATGCAGTGCCCCATTTTGGGGTCTCCACTTTCCTCCCCAACATTTGCACATTGCAGTTTCCTTTGGGAGATGCAGTGCATCCCAGGAGCAGCTCCCCGGGTGAGTTGCATTTCAGGCTCCATTCATCACCACACATGAAGGAAGTTTCAGCTAAACTCTGTAAGTACTGGGTTGTTGTTTCTTAAAGATTTGGTTCACTTCCTCTTATTATCAAGTCTGAGGCCCTCTCAGGCAGTTTTGTCACGTCTACCTTCTCTTTATTATGGAAAAACAGTATTCTCCCTATTGTTAAGGTTGCAACCAGCTTTGAAAGTCCTATTTTTGCCCTTCTTTAACTTTGGCTTGGAAATTGGTTTGGCCTAAAAATTTCCATACTTTGAAGGAAAAGAAGGATAATTAATTTTCTTCAAACAGTGTATAATCAAACTATTTTTGGTTTAGAGGTCATTTAAAAATTACCTCCATTGGAAATTTACTTATTTAATGTTTTGCTACCTCTAACTCAGAAGCTGCTTATTGCAACCTCTTCAAACTTTTCCTGTACTTAGGTCCATGCAATTCTCAGCCACCTTGAGTAAAAAAGATTTGAAAAAACCCCAAAACCCACAAACCCAAACCTGCAATTTTGAAAGACTGAATTTTTTTGCAAGATTGTCTGTGGCCATATATCTGTCACTTTATTTCCGTAGATGCCTTTTTTTTTCTGTTAGATTCAATAGAAAAGTGATGGTTCATAGATTCATTCTGCAGGAATAAGTCTAGTCCTTGAGAAGAAATGGTCAGTAAGATATTTCCACGATACATGCAATAATAATAATTTTAAAAATTCTTTAATTTTTTTATCGATTATTTGATCAATGAGAATCAGGCAGATTCTGTAAAAATCCATTGAGGATTTTATTTATTGTAAAGTGTGTTGGCATTAGTAGATCAGATCAGGTCGGTAATGTGCTCTTGAGGTGAATCTTTTGGTGGTCCTCATTCACCAAACCCAGTGTGTTCCGTTCAGCACAGGAGCCCTGACTGGAGCTCATCCTACAGAAAAACTCCTGAGGAACGCTGTGTGAATGACGGGTGTTCAGTGCCCGCTGCTGCTCTTCATGGATTGCTCCACCCGCATCGCTCTACCTGTTTCCCTTGGTGCAGTCAGAACTACTCTCGGTAAGTGTAATGAAGGAAAATAATTCATTACAGGAAAGGTGCAAGTTGCTATCACGAGAGCAGTAACACACGTAGAAGAGGGGGAATGTGGGGAAGCTCCTCGTAGCAAGCCCAAGCCAGCCATCAGGAAAAGCAGACAATTAACGAGGAAAGCAAAAAGGCATTTAAGAATTTATGACTGATAGGGTTGAGAAAGAATGTCTTAACTAAATCAGAAACAAATGAAATCCTACAAATGGCATAGATCCAGAACTTGACCGGGATTGCAAAATTGTCAATCTCTATGCGGGAAAAACAGAAGTATTCATCATTAGCACGATGTATTCATCTCTTACAGAGATTAATTAAATACTTTCTATTCCATTAGTAACTGGGGAGGATGTGAAACAAAAACCATTAAGCATTTTAGAATCTACTATGCCCGATAACTTGCACCCAGTAGTATTAAAGAATTGGCTTAGGAGCTCTCTGAATATTCATGTTGATTTTGAGCAAATCTTGATTTGTGGAAAAAAAGTTCCAGAGGACTAGTAAAGATCGTTACTACTTTAAAAAGAGTGAAATGAGATGATATGAGGAGCTACAGGCTACTTAATCTGATATCAGCTTCTCTTAAAAACATGGAAGGGCTTGTACGGGACACAATCAGTAAAAAAAAATATGGGATTTTAAGCATAAATAATACCAGTTAATATGGCTTTATGGAAAATAGGTCTTATCAAGAAATTTTTTATCAGTTTATCATCTAAGTCTGGGTGATAAAGATTAAAGTGTTGACATAATATACTTAGATTTCTGTGATGAATTTTACCACTTCCATGTTACATTTTAAAAAAGCAGCACTGTATAGACTCTGTGCAGAAGAGGGGAAAACATTAATGAAATAGGTTAAAAGTCTGCTAATGAAAAAAAGCATGACTAGGAATTGTGAGTGGGATTCAGTATAAAATAAAGGCCTTTTTAACTGAGGCATAGGGACTGTTGGGATCCTCTCAAATCAGTCTTATTTAATACTTTGTCTTCTACAGCACTTTGAATGATTCAGAGGGAGGTGCTGAGAGAAACCCCACGGTAGGAATGGGGGATAATTTGTGCCACCATAGCCCCCTGCACTAACTTAGTTTGGTTCAAGTAAGAGTTGCTTCTATCACTTGGTACCCCTGAAAATTCTGGGTGTCCCATGCCCGCCTGGCAGTCTCTTTGTGAATCCTCCTCAATTCTTGGCCCCAATGACTTCCTCAGCTTCAGAATCTAACTGCAAATTAAATGAAAAATATCACTTTTTCCATTTCACTCTTTCTAATTGCTTTGCCTCTCCCTTTGTGTATGTGTGTGTTACAAGACACATCCTCACTTTAGCCTTCATTACAGTTTGTAAATTTGACATCCCTTTTTTTCACGGTCAACAGCCCCAGTGTCTTTGGTCTTGTTTCATAAGAGAACTTTTTAATGCTCTTGATCATTCCCATTGTCCTTCACTGAACCCTCTCTAAATCAGCATTATTGTTTATAAGATGGAGTCACTGGTACTGCACACAGTATTTCAGATCACACTATAGCATTGGCAGTTTAATCCTTTCTCTATTAGTTCCCATTCTTTATGCATCTTAATATGTTTGCTTATCTGGTACAGCTGCACATTAAGCAGAAGTCTTTACTGAAGTAATTTACAAGGATAACTAGGTCCCTTTCTAAAGTTGGTACGCTAATTTAGAGCTCTGTGAGGTGTTGAGTAATTCATATTTTTTCCACCTGGTGTACCTTGCTTTGCTTTGGTTGATAATTCATTTGTCTGAGTGAGTAGGTCACACAGTTTTGTTTGTTTCAGAAGTTGCACACAATCATCTCTGAACTTAGGCTGAACTATTTTTTATCCCTTGCAAATTTTGCTGCCTCACAGCAATTCCCTTTTTCCTCGATGATTAATAAATAAGTAGACGAGCAGGAACCTAGGGGCCCACCGCTGTTATCCTTTGACATGATGAAATTGACCATTTAATCCTGCCCTTCACCTCCTTTCCCTCCACCACTCCTTGATCCATCACTACTTAGCTTCCTTCGTAGCTTCTCGCAAAGAATTTTGTCAGTGGCCCAGAGAGGTTAGAATAAATTACGCCAGCTGCTCTTCTTTATTAATATATTCAAGGAGTTCTAGGAGATTAACACAACAATATTTCCCTCTGCAGGAACTGCACTGATTGGCCCCTATTTGGCCATGGTCTCCCAAGTGCTCTGCTACTTCGTTTTAAATTATTATTTTAACTAATTCATTATATTCACCCATAAGGCTTCCTGATCTATTATTCCCCCAAACACCCAGAACCTCTTTAAATATATAGGTATTTAAAGACACATGTATTTAAAGACCATTCCTGTGTTTGTTCTCGCGCTCTTCTGTATATGTCTCAATTACCTGCAGCTAGTACTATATCTTTAATAGTGAAATTTCCAGGTGATGGTTTGATGGTGAAAGGAAAACTGATGAGGTAGAAAGCAAACACTTAAGAATTTTGGGTAGGGGAGCATGGTAAGAGCAGCTTGTAATACAAAGTGCTATTAATACTGAAGGTAACATCCTTTACTCATCCTGTTAGTGTGAACACTTTGGTACCCAGGCCCAAACTTCAGAGAGAACAAAGAGGCTGAGGCTGAGACAGAGACTGATACATCACCTGAGGACTGGAAAAAAGCACTCCAAGATCTGAAATACAAAATAATTAGCAGGGCATTAAAGAAGCTTGGTCCGTTTTCTCTATTAAGATGAACTTCATTGTGTTTTGCAAATATTTAAAAGGAGAAGGTTTTTTTTGATCTTAGGAAATGGAGCGGTAAAGGTCACACAAAGAGGCATTGAATATGACTAGCTGCAAGAGGGATTCACAGTAGAGTTACTACAGGCTGTTTTTTTTTACCCCAAGGCTTAGTGAGCTGTGCAATAGTTTGCTGTGGAATAATTTGCCAATTGGTGGAATTGCACTCACTTGAAGTCTTAAAGCCAAGAGTAAATTTCCTGGTAAAAGAGATGTTGAAAAAGAAGTTACAGGTTCCATGCAGAAGTTGCCAAGCAAAGTTACTTGCATATAAATCTATTTATTATCACAAATGAGTATTATTTACTACTTATTGTACCTAGCATACAGCTGATTGGTTCTGCAAGTGGTCTAAGCTATTACTGGTTTGCTTTTTTGAAGGAGCTCAGCGACTCATTTTGGTTCCTTTAAATAGCTCAGCAAATGATCTAATTGCCCCCAGGAAAACCAGCATGACTAACCCTACTCTTAGATGGAAAGATAATATTCTGGGTGACCTTAAGCAATGCCTTTCCCATTCCATGCTTCTTCACGAGGCATGGCTTAATGGGCTAGTTCCCACCACCTTCCTGGCACGGTAAGAAAATGTGATTAGGTCAAGTGGGAACTTCTGGCTACAGACTGAAAGACAGTGAAAGAGCAGAGAACTGGGTTGTTAAGGTGCCTGGGAACAATGTAGCTTGTGTATTAGCTTGGTTTGCCAGGTAGCTGATGAGATGAGTTATGCTGAGAAAGTGGAACCCGTCTTGAGGCTTAACTTGATCTACGTAAAAGCATCAGGAGTTGGGGAAAGACAAGGAGGAGAGACCTGAGTGCTGAGAGGAGACAGTGGGACTAAGCACAAAGTCTGTGCAGGGAGGATGCTTTGGATGTGGCTGGGTCTCTGAAACCATTGCTTATTCTACTTGATGCATCCCCGTCCCATCCTCTCATCACCTCTGAAGGAAGAATGTATGACAAGGAGGAGGAAAGAACTGCTGAGGCCAGCACAGGATGCCCCTCTCATAACATACCATTTCAATGTCAAGGTAAGTCTCAATAGCCAAGAATCCCTGTATTAGGTACTCACAATGATCTCCGAAGACTTTCAGGATCACTCAGCAAAGACCACACAGCATGCTTAACTCTCCACACCTCGAAATGTTTTGAGGATCCAAACCCTAAACGTCTCACCAAAAATTTCAATAGAAGTTTGTTGACACGTTGCAAACTGGGTCTTGGCTTCTGAGGCAGCATTTGGGAAGGTGTTGGTGAGCGGCAAGGGCTGCACAGGTATCAGGAACGACAGGGTGGAGAATTCTGAAGATCTGCTGACCTGAAAAAGAATCTTGTCTCAACTCAACCCCTGGCTTCTCATTTCCACAAGTATTCTAACAAAGAAGTTTACTGGCATGAAACAGAGAAATTGTGAATTCTTACCTTCACTGTTGTACTGAAGAACAGAAGCACAGCACATGATTAAGGTTACCAGTGATGCAAGACTACTTGGGTAATTGACACAAACTGTTAACCTGAGAGCTACAGATTAATAAGCCTTCTCGGTTTATAAATGGATTGTGATTTTAGATTTACTGAGTAAAATCTGAATTATTTATCCACATCTCAGCTGTGTGATTCAAAATAGTCTGCAGTACTAATTATGACTAATTTTATTCTTTGTTTGCACCTGCCATTTGTTTCTAAAACCATAAGGAAAAGAAAAATCTGTTTCAATAAATAATGATATCCTCAGGCCAGCCCGCTTATGTTTGGGTTTTTTTCCATTTATGTGTGTACTTTTTCTGGCACTTTTTATTGATTTAGGATTTGCTTAAAATGCAGATTTGTTAGCTTCCATCTTGCCCATAGCTGGACAAAATATCCAACACTTTGTGACTGTAATTCAAGCACATGTGTTGATGACATATTCTTAGAGTGACGAACTGGTGAAGTAAGACTAAACTAGAAGTTCTTTTTCCCCTCTAATGCCCTTTAAAGTCAGGAACTGTAATGGTAGCACATGGGACAAGTGTTTAACTCCATCACAGGCTCCCTTTTTCAACTAAAGAGAAATTGCATTTTGAGAATATTTCTTTCAGAGAACAAATTTAAAGCCTATCTTGGCATGGGACTGTCTTGGCCAGTGGAAGGTCCAAGACGTTCTTTCTCATAGTATGTGAGAGAGCCCGGGGAGATGACACAAAGTACCGTAGTGTTATTCTGTTTTCTTTGTCCTGGTCTGTCCACACTTCAGATAGACAGAATAAAAAGCGAAAAAGTAGAAGTGCAAAGGGTAAGCCCATTGCAAGCAATTGCTATCTCTAAGAAATGGCAATGAGACTCTTGTTTTCAGTCTTTCATGCAAGTGCAGTATGGTCAGACAGTGTTTTGGCTCAGGAGTTGTGTTCTAGCTTTTGGATTGCAAAGCATCATGCAAAACACCAGGACCCTGATCCTGAGCTTTGAACCACTATTTCCAATGAAATAGAATACAAGCAAAAAACAATTTTTCAGCTAGCTAGTGACTTGAGGTCATATTTTGGAGACTGGGAGAAGGTTAACTTGTCCACTGCCTCAGACAAGCTAGTTGGACCAATATCTTTCCATTGATTTAGGTCTCCACTGAGAATGATCAAAATTATCTCAATACTTGCAGTGCAGCTACACTCTCAAATAACTTGGCTTTCCAGTTCACTCCCAGGTTCTGATCTACTGATCATCAACACTGCAAGTGTAAGTGTGTGTTATTTTGCCCTTGGATTACTCTTTGGGACTAATTCAATTTGGTCTCTCCAAGATCTAATTTGGCTGAAATGTGGGGGAGCTTTCCTCAACCTTCAATTCACTTCAGGCACTGTAGACAAGATGACAAGGTTTGGCTCATCCTTTTTTTAATAAAGTCCTTTAAATATATCTTTGTAAAATATCTAGGCAATAAATCTAAGGCAATCCTAATCCTTTCACTTTGTGCCTAAGAGCCCTTGGGGGCATGCCAAAAACATCACTCTATTGAGCTGTGACATTTCTCAGGTTTATGCACTTCTAAGTGTAAAACACACACACACAAAAAAAGATGTGTGCAAGAAAGCTCAAAAGAGTACACAGTGTCATCAGCCAGTCAGTGTGGATTTATCCAGCTTGTTCTAGAAGGAGCTAATGTGGTCTTTGTGAGATCATAGAATCATAGACTGGTTCAGGTTGGACGGGATCTTAAAGATCATCGAGTTCCAAACCCCCTGCCAAGGGCAGGGACACCTCCCACCAGACCAGGTTGCTCAAAGCCCCATCCAGCCTGGCCTTGAACCCCTCCAGGGGGAGGGCATCTACAGCTTCTCTGGGCAACCTATTCCAGTGCCTCACCACCCTCACAGCAAAGAATTTCTTCCTAATATCTCATCTAAATCTCCCCTCTTCCAATTTAAAACTGTTACCTCTTGTCTTATCACTCCACTTCCTGACAAAGTGTCCCTCTCCAGCTCTCCTGTAGGCTCCCTTCAGGATGTATGGCCAATCTGTCACCTAGCCTGTGGCCAAGGGACCATGGCCAAGACAGATAACTTTAGCAGGGTAGATGTAGTCTTTGAGAAGGTGTATCCTTGCCTCGGGTCTTTATCTTTGAAATGGGATCATGACACTTTGCAAACTCACGGTAACACTGTGAATTACCACTTGGAAGCACAGAAGTCCTTCAGACAAAGGTGGAGTGAAAGATGAGAGATTTGTCCCTTTTGGGACAATCATCTCCAAATTACCCTCTGAACTTTTGGAGCCCGGCTGTTTTGCTATAGTGCAGAAAGCCCTTGGGTCAGGTTCTGCCTTTCCTAGCGCAGCGTGACATTTGCACTGGCACAGATGCTCCTGTAGTCCTGCCGCAGCCTGGGAAGCTGCTCAAGCACCTGCCAATACCCAAAAGGGATGACTCTGCCTGAAGGGGAACTGCACACAGTTAGAAATCAGATGCGGCAGCGAGGTGGGAGGGTGCTGAGGGGCAGCGAGGCATCCTGAGCCTCAGGGGTGGTGGCTGCCAGGGTGGGGATGGAGAGAGAGCCAAGGGGAGCCAGGTCAGGGTGTCAGAGGGTTTTTCTCAAGCACAAGCAGTAAAGGAGTCACACTTCCCTGTGAGAGTCTGGCCATCTAAATCACAGCTCATGAAGTACAGGGTGCTGTTATAGATGAGTTGCCCAGTGGAAACTAAATTAAACTACTCCGGAGATCTCAGGAGTGGAAGATTTCATTTCCTAGAAAAACTGATTTAAAACTCCTTATCCCACTTATCTGTCCATCTACCATAGGTAATTCCAGGTGCCTATCACCATCACTACCGGTCTTCTATTGGAAATCTCTTTATATCGACTCGTCTCACATGATGTTATCAAAGGGTTCATCTAAACCAGATCCTAGGAGCAAAGAGACCTCATTCAGCTCCGCAATTACCTCTGATTTTAGCCAGATTAAAATTATAGGGAAGAGCTGAATTTTAATTATCTTCAAATTCTGGCATAAAAGCCTAATTATGATGTTTTTGTTCCGAATGCATTTCATAAGCAGGTGATACAAGTAAATTCCTGAGCAGAGGGTTGTGCGGAGGAGCAGAGAATGGTAGTTTTGTTACTCCAAACGTACTGATTGAGCGAGGCTTCACAGATGCATGATTTGTATTGTACTCTTGTCTCATTGGACACTTTTTGAATACATATAATACTGGTTTTAAGTATATTCCCACAAGCAATTAGAAGAAGACAGTTCATAAGGAATACAGAAAGGAAAACTGTCTTTTGGAAAAATTCAGTAATTTTAAAAACTTTTTACTGAGGATTACTCGTAGGTGTTTTGCTAGCTGCTACTGTCTTAACGTTGAAGCCAGCTGAATACACACTTCAGTGATGAAGCACTTCACTTTATCTTCTTGTGGTTTTTCTTAAATATTTGCATTTAGATAGCACTCCTGTTATATGAGAAATCTTACGGAAAACTAGAATTTCGTAAATTGCAGGGAAAAGGAAGATAGAAAGATTATGTGTCAGAGACAAGCAAAGGAGGGAGGAAGAAAAGGGGAAGAAGGGCTTATGAAACAAAATTAGGAAGCAAAGGGGACACTAATAAGAGGGCACAGATACAGCAAAGGGAAAGTTTGAAGAAAATGAGATAAAAATACTGTCGCAGTCCTGTTTTTTCTATTCTTAAAAGAAAAAAGTGAGGGGAGCACAGAGAGAATGAAAGAGCTTATATTTCTTTCAATTCTGTCTTTAAAGAAAATGAAATCTCAAACATTGGCCCACTGTCACCTGTCTCCTGGCTTTGTAATACCTTGTTCCTGATGCAAGACTGTTGTGACTCAACCAGAGAATCATCCCACAGCCTCCACCTGCCTGGGATTAGAACCAGGAAAAGGCCTGCAATATGTTTACTCACCTTTTGGCACCAGGAAACACAGAAAACTGAAATACAACTTCTCCGAGTGAATGTTTTCATTTCATATCACCCTCCGCAAAAGCATATTTTGCCTGACATTGGAAAATCTGCCAGCCATCCCAGTTGCCTTCCAGTTCTTTCTAGAAAGAGTCTACTTTGAAGTGCAGCAGTAAAAGCCCAAAAGATCAGCTCAGGTTTTGTCTGCACCAAAGAGCTGATCTCTTTGTAACTGCATCAGTGGCAGGGAAGCGGTTCAGAAATAAATGGGTCAGGCTTTAGTCAGCTGCTCGCTGGAAAAAAAAAAAAAGAACAGCCAGGGCATTTAAAATGTCACCTCCTGTTATTGCGTATCTACAGGAGAATACAACCCCCGTAACACAGACAGCAGACCTAACGCCAGAACATTTCTTATGTGCTGCTGTGCAAAGTCAACCCATTTGGTTTAAATGTCCTCTTCTGGGGAAGTGCTTCAGTAATACGCGTAGATCCTTTCCCTTCGGTGCACTGTGGGCGTAGTGGACTTTCTGCCAGAGCACCGAGAGCAGGCAGCCAAGGAAAGAGGGCAGAGAAGAAAGCAGCTAAAGCTGCCTTGTCGTCTTCCACAGCAGGCACCAGTGGCTCTCACAGTGTGTTCCTGCCAGCCAAATTGAAGCACGCTACAGGACCTCTCCAGAATTACCTGGTGTTAAAACTAGGGATGCTTTTAATTATTTTCCACAGGGCCTACAAGAGAGATGGGGAGGGACTCTTTATGAGGGAGTGGACCCATAGGACGAGGGGTAATAGTTTAAATTAAAAGTGGGGAGATTTAGATGAGATATTAGGAAGAATTTTTTTCCTGTGAGGATGCTGAGGCACTGGAACAGGTTGCCCAGAGAAGCTGTAGATGCCCCATCCCTGGAGGTGTTCAAGGCCAGGCTGGATGGGGCTTGGAGCAACCTGGTGTGGTGGGAGGTGTCCCTGCCCATGGCAGGGGGGTTGGAACTCGATGACCTTTAAGGTCCCTTGCAACCCACAACACTCCATGATTTCGGTATGCCCCAGCACCTATTCTATATCCTTAGCCCCAGCTCCCGGCATGGTGGCCTCTGAGGACTGGATGGCTTTTGCCATCCAACTATAACTGTGCCAGTAAAACTGATTCCCTTCTCCAGTGTGTCCACAGCTGCTCACTACTGACCTTCTGTTAGAGATTATTCCTCTTCCTCACACCCCTGCAACTCAGCCTAGTGTCTCCTGATTACGTTGCTCATAGAATTACTACTAACCTGCTTCTGTGAAGATGAGCCAGGTTGGCTCATGCTATTTAAATCACAGGGCTCACTTATCTGACTTGCTGTAACTGAAATGTGTTAGGGAGAGCACCAGAAGAGTGGACTCCCAAGGTGATTATTTGCTGGCAGAAGAGTTATGATGGACAAGCTGGGATCACTAAAAGCCTTCCCCTGGCAGGTATTTTACAGAGTGTGCCTCTGCCTACACCTTTTGGAGATATCATCAGGCACAGACTGAGGAGCCAGAAGGTTTCTAGTCAAATCCTAAGAATGAGCTAGTCTGCACTTCCTGCCCCTGGATTTACTGAGGTTGAAGTATTTAGCCCTGCTGATGGACAGGTTACTCCAACAACCACTTAGGCTCCTGCAAATGACCTGGAGCAGTTACATGGAACTGAGCTATTGTACAGTCATTTGAAGGGTAGAGTGCAGGAAGGAGATTTTATATTTCTTTTTAAAATGCAGATATTTGGTCTAAAAATTTTTTTCGGACAGCAAAAGACCTCTTGAGAGCTGCTGCCCTCAGTGATTCAAAACTTAGACTATTGTATTTGTTTAAAAGACTAGAGCTTCTGCGTAGGAGAAGGAACTAAAGAAGCCTCAAGATATAGTCATCCCTCCCCTTTTTTTCTAATGTAATTCTGAAACAGCAAACTGATTATCATACATTCACTTTTCCTAAAGGCAGAGAGCAAGATGCAGTACTAGAAGTGAAAAATAGCACCAGAGCCTAAGGTAAGCCCCAGAAGCTCTGACTGTCCATGGCAGTGAGTATTTTGATGGGGAGAATGCACACTGGTCAGAACTGGCAGATTGGGTGGCGAGTATGTATGTACTAGAGCCTGCCTGACCTAAAACACAAATTAGCTTCAAAATCCCCCTGTGAGAAATTCCTCCCCCACCCACATACCTTATTACCATTATTTTGACTCCTATCTAGAACATTTCAGTGCATTAGAGTATCATAATTTAGTCTTGAAATACAGCTATGCACCAAAGGGTGCCTCTCATCCCAGGTTTCAGAGCAGATATGCAGGTACAACATGAGATGACATAGAAGACATGTAGCTACACAATCGTGATACTCTAAATTCTATCCAAGCCTGTGATGACTGAGGACATCTTACTCTCTTCACACCAACCATGCAGGAGAATAATAGCAGAAGTCAGCCCAGAGAGTTTCTGTCATCATAAATTTAGTAGACTAAACTATGTATTCGTTGATGTATGGTCTTAGTTTGGCCATGATCTCTCACCAAAACAGCAGTAGCATTTAAAAATTGCTGTGTCACTCTTTAGCATCGAAACGGAACTGTTCAAAGAGAGAAAGTACATCAAAAGTACCTTCTACCTCCAAAGAAGCCATTTTTCACCCTGGTTCTGTCAATAGCCTTAGGAGAATTTGAGATGAATGCTCTTTTTTTCTGTTTTTTTTAGAAAATCCATAGACTCACCAATTTTTTAAGCAATATTTTTGTCAAAAAGCCTTTCCATTTGCTGTAATCTTACAAGATCTAGCTTTCTCCTAGGATGCTCATGGATGTCTTTTGAACAAAAAAGTTCTGCAAACAGTTTACTATTTTGCTTTTGCAAATGTCTGCTTGTTTCTCCACCAGCTTGGGGAAGCCAATGAAATTCTGCTGGCACTGTTTTGGTTTCTCTTTAACTAAGGAAGTTCTCTTTTCATGACTCCAAGGGATTCCCCCAAGGATTTGAAAAGAGGAAATTTAAGCCAACACTAGACGCTCTGCTAGTCAAGGAGCAAAAAACCTATATGGTGAAGCAGTTTCAGACTTTCAACTTGCAAATACACTTCAGTTAAATGAAAGAAGATGGAGATACAGTACAAAGAGAAATACAAGAAGCAATCATAGTAATCAAGCATACTTGAGGCATTATCTCAAATAACACTGTGAGACTGGTAATACTGTGTGAGAGTTATTTCAAAACATTTCCCAGTATTCTGGAATGAGTGATACAACAGAAAATAACAGTTGTGGAAAGCATTAACTTTTGAGTCCACCTGTTTTTTATCAGCAGGATATAAACTAGGTATTGTTTGCAACCATCTTTTTGGATTTTGTAATTATTTTGCACGTGGTTTGAAAGGTAGTGGACACAGAGGGTACGATGAAACAGTCGTTAAATCAGTTTTGAGATGATACAGAGCCCGGTTAGGAACCTTACACATGCCCTTGATGTCCCTCAGTGCCATCAAAGGAAATACTCACACAAGTGCTAACTGTTCACCAACATCGGTAAGCACCAAAACACTGTTTTGTTTGGTTCACTGATATACAAGGTGTTAGTCATTCTTCTCTATTCCCTCCTCCTCCCCTCTTTATTATAACAAATACGTCAGTGTGCCCCAGGTGAAAGTGTTTAGGGTAACAGAATGAGCATCAGTTTGGTTTTACAAGCCCCCTTTGGCTCTGCAAGTTTCCTCCAGAGCTGATCTGTGGCTGTCAAGGTTGGAGTGCCACAGCAGACAACTTTGTAATGATCTGAGGCGTATTGCCAAATAGTTCCTTTTTGATTTCTATCCAACACAAAAAAATACTATTAAATTTACCAACTCTGGTATCATGCTGCTGACATATCTGGAGGGTGATTAATTATGCCCCTGGGGTCCATGTAATGTTCTATTCTGGATAAAAAGAGCTTTTAAAATCTATCTAAAAACTATAATTATGAGTGAGGATAGAGACCCGTAACTGTAAACGGGTTCTCTGTGTTTCTTCTTTAAGTACCTGCCAACAACTGAAAGATGGAAAGCCGAAGAGCATTTTGTACCAGCTAGCAGAATGCAGCAACTTTTCAGGATAAGTTCTATCTGCTGTGAACAGTTTTGTCTAGTAAGAACCAATGAATCTATTAATCTGTTCTGCAAGACAATGGATAGCAGTGGCCTGTCAGCTTTATGAGATACATCAACGTCCTTCTGTATCTTTTTAAAGAAGGCCTATGTGCCCTCTGCAGGCTCTGCATGATGCAGTAGCACCATTAGCAGTCATCGCTGATGTTACAGAGCTGCCTTTCCCTGCTCTTCTAATGCTGTTGTTTTCATTAAGGCATATCTCATGGGGTTAAAATTTTGCAGACAGATTCTTTTTCTCTCAGTGAATGATTTTGAATTTGTATTCTTTTTTATTTTTTAAAGCTGCAATTGAAATAAAACCAGAAATGTCATTCTGAATTTGAATTTGCATAGTTATAAAAAAATGAACAATGTAGAGAGATTTGTATTCCTAGCTTTAAAGGGAAAAGCATATAAAACAAGAGACAACAGCGGCAAAGCTATTGATGGCTTGACACTGATACATTCCTTGTGTGGCATCTATATTGATTTAAAGAATGAGAAAAGAGAGGTATAAATTTATGGGGACTTTTTGGATCAAATTTTGCATTCATTTATTAAATGAAATTTATAGAGTACTAAACCATTGACCCTATCATTTGGTGTTACAGATTTATGGCCAAATCCCAAGCCTACTGAAGTCAATAAGGGTCTTTTCAACTGTAGACTTCAAATCAGGACCTTGCTGCCCGACTCTCCTCTCACATTAAGCCATGTTGTAGAACACAGTGACAGTACATCAGTGTAAAGCTACAAAAAACCCAGATCTATTCGCAGTTTTCAGGAGCATATGATGCATTTAGTGATTTAAAAAGTATGCAGCTGTGTGTACGTATGTTCCAGACTTCACTTTGGTTCTAGTATAAAGGGTTCACAAAGCAAAAAACGAAGGGAGAGTTAAAGATTATAGAAGGAATAAAAAGAAGCTGGCTAACTGCCTGTGAGATTTAACATGGGAAAAATGAAAGCTAATACACCTCAGGAAAAAAAATTATCTCCAGCTCAAATATGTAACTAGAAGAGAAAATTTGGAAGATTTTAGGGTTGAAACAGTCTGAGTTCTTAGAGGAACCAAGGAAACTCACATTAAACAACAAGTTCTTCTACTTTACGGTGTATATTTAAAGTTGCACAATCTTCTTTGGGTGCTCATGATCATACAGATCTAAAGGTGGTACATAATAGTATAGATATTCCACTGAGCAATGGAGTTAAGCAATCTCTATCTAAACTACATCTATGCTTATATCTTTACATTAAGGTGCACACTATTTTTAAATAACAAGATCATCACCCAAACTGTAGCAATATAACTTTCAAGTATAGACCTGACCTGCAGATACAAGCCTTCAGGGTACTGTCAGTGAAAAGTGAAGTACAATTGTAGTCTTTGTGAGTTGATGACACAACAGCCCCAAAAGGTGAAATCTATTTGTAGGCACCGTACTATAAAAATTATGTCATTAAGTTGCTGGCACTTCAGAGGTAAGTAATGAGATACCAATAACCTGTGGAGAAAGAACAAGGTAGGTATGCAATGGCGTTTTACTCCCCAGCTAATGGAATTTGCAAGTTGGGGTATTAGTGGTGGTAGAAAGAGGGAGGCTGAATGAAAACGGAAAAGAAAAACCAACCAAAAAAATCTTCTTTTTTTAGTTGGAGAGGTTGGAGCACCTCTCCTATAAGGACAGGCT
>VZRU01020771.1:3984-18248 GCA_013398155.1 Pedionomus torquatus
GAGGCGAGCCGGGGGGGGTGTCCCCCGAGTGAGGAGCGGCAAACGCGCGGAGGGGCGGCAGCGCGGCTGCGGGGGCGCCTCCCTCAGGTCTCTTTCATTCTGGCGTGGGGCCGACATCACCAGTCAGAGCTGCTTTCTGTCAGCGAGAAAAAGACTGTTTCAGGGTCGTTGTAAGTAGCCACGCTCAGGGGGTTAGTAAGAAAATGAAAAATCGTCGTGTTCCATGGCAGAGGGTTTGGAACTCGGTGTCTTTAAGGTCCCTTTCAACTCTAACCATTCTATGATTCTATAAAAACCACCAGTACTTGATACTAAAAGAACAATATGAGGAGGCGGGCGGCTGCCTTGTTTGTTCCCTCGAGAACAAGAGGGAACGGCTTCAGGCTGCAGCAGGGTAGGTTTAGATCGGACATAAGGCAAAAAGTCCTCACAGAAAGAGCAGTCAGACACTGGAGTAGGTTGCCCAGGGAGGTGGTTGAGTCGCCATCCCTGAACGTGTTTAAGAGTCGTTCAGGTGTGGTGTTGGGGGATATGGTGTAGGGGAGAACTTGTAGAGTGGGGTTGATGGTTGGACTTGATGATCCCAAGGGTCTTTTCTGAAGTGTATGATTCTACGATTAAGGTGCTTGTTTGCATTATGTGACCTCACAGAATGACCTCACGGTGAGGCTTTCGCTGCTTTGTTTGCAATAACTGCTAAACTATGTTGAAAACAAACCTTTAAATGTGCACATCCTTTTCTGCCTTAGAGGTGTGTAGAAGGCTGGATCCTGAAAATTACTTGAAGGGGTTCCAAACTCTGAAGGTGGAAAAAAAATATTCTGTGTGCTGTGTGTCATGACATAAGGAAAAGTCTCCATTTTATTGTGGTAGGTCAATACAGTAGTCTTGCAGTTGTACCACTGGTGGTAATGACTGAAGCTGCAAAACCAACTCTCCTTTAAAGTTTATGGCAGTTTTGCCTGAGTCGGGACTGCAAGATTCATTCCACCTTATACACTTGAAAGTGTATGTGTTTTACTAAATATGTGAGTTTACTCAGAATGTAGAGATAAATCAAGATATAATCAAGTAACCTTTGAATGGAAAAAACCCACCCCACGTTGTCAGCACAGCACTTAAGACTTTACTCACATGCTTTTTAAAAAGAACAGTATTTCAAGCTGAATTGAAAGGGGGAAAAACATTTTGATTTTCAGTCGACCTGGTTACATATGAAACCACTATTGAATGTTCATATGCTTCTACTGATGCATAACTTTTCTTATAGAAGATTCTTCCATGTAAAATGTATGCTTACAGCTGACTTATTTTGGATAAGGCTTTTTTTTCAGATGCATACAACATGACGGAGAGGTAGAAGCAATGTGGTTGAGGTTTCTGTGTTGTGGTTTATTTTGTTTTTTTTCCTACATGAGTGAAAATAAGTCCACCTAATGCCCGAAAAGACAGCTCATTTGGCAAAAAGAAGGTGGTATTAGACAAAATAATCAGAAGTACAACTTTTTTGATATAAAACCCGTTATATTAAAAATCTAACAATTTTTTCCCATTTTTTCTTAGTGATAAAACAGGAGAAATATTTTGCTTTTGGCAGACTGTTTTATGGCAAGGGAGGCAACTCAAAAGGCTTTACTGTGAAATTTGTGTAGGGGGGAAATCCTAAAGGATATGCAAAAGAAATGTGCTGCACATAGCCTGGGGAAAGAAAGCGAGACCCATAAGAGGCACCACACAAGATAAATGCTTATGCTGGACTGCCTTTAAAATAAAAGGTTAAATCCTGTACTCAAGCCTTGGTATCTTGAAACCTGAAGAACACACCCTATTTCAATGACTGTCATTTTTCTGTGCTCCTGAAGGCCTTAGTCTTTCTGCAAGTAATGGAGAGGTTCTGAGCACAATGCTTCTATGATTCTGTGAATATTTTCTTTGTGATATTAGAGTCATAGAATGTAAGGTTGGAAGGGACCTCAAGGATCATCTGGTCCAACCTTTCTTGGCAAAAACAGAGTCTAGACAAGATGGCCCAGCATTCTGCCCATCTGACGTAAAAGTGCCCCAAGATGGGGAATTTGCTACTTCCCTGGGGAGATTATTCCAAAGGTTCATTGTTCTCAGTGTGAGAAATTTTTCTCTTGTGTCTAATTGGAATGTCCCCAGGAGTAACTTGTACGTGTTACCCTTCATCTTTTCCATGTAAATTCTTGTGTAAAGGAAGTCCTCATCTTCTTTGTAGCCACCCTCTAAGTACAGATCCCAGTCTGTGCTGCACCCCTGTGACAGTCCCCGGCAAGATTCATTCTGTAACTTTCCCAGAGAAAGTTAAGAGTAGTAAGAGTGATGTGCCTATAATCTCCCGGATACTCCTTTAAGCTCGTTTTGTGGATGAGGGTGACATTAGCCTTCCTCCAATCTTTTGGGATGTCCCCTAATCTCCACAACTTCTCAAACTTTATGGATAGTGGCCTCACAACATCAGCCATCTCACTTAACACGCTTGGATGAATATTGTCAGGGCCCATTGATTTTTAGGGGTAAATCTCCTGTCATAGTACATATACCAACACTTTCTTCACTGGCAGTGGGTCTGTGTTTCCATCAACCTGGATTTTTGTTCACTAGACCTGGGGATCAACAATGCTGGTGAAGAGAGATCAGCATAATCCATGATGGTTGTCTCAAATCTTCACTGGGTTATGGAATAAACTATATTTTTCTCTGAAGAAAAAGTGCTTGCTGTTTTTCTCTAGAATTCAGATTCAGCTGTTAACTTAGTTTAGAAAAAACTATATTCTTCAATCCGTAAGACACAACACCTGTTCTACCCTATTAATTTCTGAACTGTAATGTGTTTTTTTTTTTGGTGTTTTTTTGTTTCTTTTTTTTTTTTTTTTTTTTCCCCTCTACCTTTTTTATTACCGGTAGAACAAAATTGCTTCCATAAAGATCTTAATTTGTAAACTGTTGTTCATGGTGTATTTCTGTAGAAGACCTTAAAGGCATTCACCTGTGAAGGAGGGTCACTTTTTCTATACTCCTGAAAAGACTGCTTCAGCACAATTTTTGCTTGGATATTTTTAAATTATCATGTTCATGGGAACTGACAGTCTTGCCTCCCCAGGGGTATCTAAATGCTGAATGTTTTTGGCAGTGCATAGATGTCTAAACATTTCCTCTTGTCTGAACCCTTGTTGTTCTGTAGAGTAATCACTCACCTCCAATTTTAAAGAATAATAATAATAAAAAGTAATAGCATTAAAAATTGCAGCAAATATGAAACTTTTCAATAATTCCTTTAAATCAGAGTCAGGTACTTGTGGAGGAAAGAACTAAAGATTTAAAATCGTAATTCATTAAGTGGTAGAGCAGGGAAAAGGACAGATGGTTTAAACTGCACAGAGGCGTTGAGGTGCTTATTTGAAGGTGCTGAGTTTTTCCATGTCTAATGAAAAGGCTGTGTCTGGGAGTGCTGTCTCTTAGTTCTCTCCAGAAGCTTCAAGACTTTTGCTCTTTTGCTGGTCTGTCTAATGATGGCAGTTCCAGACTGGTAGAAGTTTTTGGGGTGGAGTGGGATAGGATTTTCCTAAGAAATGATTGAGTTGTTTGGTGACTGTTATAAGTACTTCAGTGCTAAGAATTTATTGAAACTTATAGTGAACAAACATGTTTAAAATAACTTTCTGAGAGTCTGAATCCTAATATATGGTAGGAGGCACTGTTGTTTTAATATAAATATTTTTATTCAGATGGAAGAATTAATACTTTGTACTCTTGCAGTTCTGATCATCTGTATTTTGCTTTTCTATGTGTCCTTCAAGCATCCAGAAAGAGAGAATCCTTTCAGTGAAGTCCCAAATGACCATGTGCAATTAATTCTAAGTACACATTCTTTAAATTTACCTCCAAATGATGTTTTAATAGAATAAATTATTTTATTGTCAATTGCACATAAATAACTTTCTGGAGATCTGAATAAGCATTCTGTACCAGACTGAGCATCCTGATGGCACTAGGCATGTATGAAGGATGTTCTGGGAATTTCTGCTGGTCATCTTTTATTGAGGGGGAAAAAAACACCAAAACGAACCCTAGACGTGTACTAAGTCATAACATGCTGCAGGAAAGATGGCAATTCTGCATCTATCAAAAGCGGATATTTCTGTCCTTAAGGAGGTTGTGAAAGGTGTAGCATGGGATTATTTATAGCACAGATTCATATCCAGCAACTGGAAGACACCAGAAGAAGATTCCTATTATGAACTTCCGATGATGGTATTTTCAGGCGCATATCAGATCTTCAACACCAACTGTTTTATAAGGACCATAGGAACGATTCTGCGGTGAAGCCTGATGAAGACTTGAATTAAAAGCCTTTCTGGAGAACTTAAGACAAAATATTTTAGACTGTCATTTCAAAATCTTGTTTGTTTAGTTTGTGTTTCTTTCTTAGTAGCACTTATAGTATATATTTCTTGAACTTCGAGGTGCATTGTCACTAGTTCATTCTAACTTTATAAGATAGCTATTATTCTACTAATAAGGAAAAGAATCTGTAAGGGAATAATTTTTCTCTTCTGTTATTTTCATTTTACTTTCCATGTGGTACCCTTCTTGAATTTTACTGGTACTTATGTAGACTGTTTAAAAGATCATGTGCATCTGCATGTTATGTGCTATGTCATTTTGCTTAACTCATTTTCTACAGGTGCATGAATGTATCCTAACCCAAGATATTCTTAAGACTCATTGGCTTTTGGTAAGACCTTAACTACGTTAAGTCTGTTGTAATATATCTGTGCTTCAAAAAATTGTAGTATGGATTTTTAAGTATTGGTTTTTAAGTTGTAAGTAAAAGCAACCAAGCTTATAACATTATAGCTGTCACTCTTGCTTCCTGTGAACTGCAGATGCAAATAAAGTATGTAATCATTTATGGATTTAGCTGTTCAAAGTCACTATGAACCTTTTATATTTCTCTGTTTGTGATATTAAAAACCAATAAGCACCATATTTCAATCTAAAGGTATGTTTGCAGTAGATGAGGGAAAGTGTAAACAGCATTCACAGTGTTAAATTTTTGTTCCTTATACACTCAGTAGAGGTTCTGAAGAGCATATGTGAACAACAGTTCACTCTAGTGTAGAGTACCTAGCTAGGTCTTTTAAACTGTCCTCTGAAACATCTTACTGGTTTCTTGACTATACAGGGAATACATTGTGAAAAGATGTGTGTAAAAAATAAGACTGAATTTGCCCCTTATGCAACATGTCACCATTCAGTGCAACTTGATGCACTGTGCAAATTGCTGGGTTTAAATTTGGTTGGTAGTTCTTTGAGGATCTAATCATTAACTCTTTAATATATCTGTAGTATGAACTTTATGACTTTGCTGAACTGTTGCTAATTAGCCCAGTGGCATTTTCTTGTGTTGAGAACAACAGAGCAATTTAGCTGTATGGGCAGTGGCTTAGGCAGTATGAATGTTTTTACTGTGGCTAATTTTGGGACCATGAGTATCTAATTTGCTATATGCATCTCCAGCGAGCCTGTCAGGACAGATCTGGATCACTGGAAGTGAAGTTAAATGGTTATCAATATTCCTTAGTACTAACATAAATCTGAGGCATCTCTCACCAACTCAGCATAATGATGAATTTTATTTTTAAAACTTGAGGGATGTTCTCGTGTTTAATTGATTTTTAAAAAGCTGGGGATATAGAATGGAGCACATATTTAGTAATAGGACTATGAGAGTCTGATATTCCCTACCTCCATCTCCCCCATATCACTTAGGGTAAAAAGTTGATAATACAAAATCATGTGAAATGAAAAACTAAAAACAAACAAACAAAAACCCCCAACCAAACAAAAAATCCCCACCCCAAAACACTAAAAAAAAGCCCTTAAAAAGGAACTTATTTCTTTTCCCCAAATAACAGTACTTTAGCTGTCTATCAGCTCTATGAAGCAAAGAACCGATATGCTTCTCTAGTTAAAAAGGAAATTAATTGGAATCAGTTCCCCTGAATATCTTTGAGCTGGTTTTTATCCTTTCTAAAACAGTCTTAGTGAAGTACACTACTGGAGGCAGTAAGCAACAGTAACACCAATGTGCAGTCTTGCAGATTTGAGTTACTGGCATTTTATTAATGAAAGAAATGTCAAACTATATATTTTTTTAGTAATTTTTTTGTATGACCCCCCTGATGTTTTAGATGCATAGAGTCCTGTGTTCAGGCAATTCTCAATTGACACTGATTAGGAAATGGACTGACATATATTTGCTTGATGTTTGACTCAGTGACTTCTGATGGATGGGACTTCTAGATGCTGCTTCTGTATAAATGCTAGTAGCAGAAGTGGTAAGTGGGCAGTTTACTCAGAGCACTTAAGAGACTTAGAAAAACAGACTGGGATTTTACTTTTTACTGTGGTTCTGACAGTGAATATGTAATATCTTCAGTATATGTCTAGGGGAGCTTGCAATTGAAGTTGGTATCTTGATTTATATTGTTCCTGGGTTTTTTCAACATATTAAGAAGCCCTGAGACTTCCAGATACCCTGTGACTAAATAAGCGCAATGTGAAAGATTATTTTATCTACAACTGTTGCTATCCTCATTTCTTTTTAAGGAAGGTAGAGGTTTGTTATTTTTGCTTGGGGTAGTTAGTGAGCCATAACCATGGAGTTCACTGAAATTCAGTGGTTTAACACCTGCTTGTAATTTGTGTCCACAGAAGAGCCTTTGAAAATTTCTTGTGGTAATACGTGAAGAGCATTAATATTTAAGGTGTATATGCTATATATTTGTAAACTATGTTCTAGAAGTGGCATCTGAGGAGCATATCTCAAGAGCAAAGTGTTATCTATGTATTTAATTGCTGCAGTAAATCATGCATTGTATAGGGTTTTTCAGAGTAGTGGCGAGTTTAGCCATGACGTTTGTGATCTGTGAAGCTCTATGGACTTCATAGTTTTAAACGGGTGACTGACTTATTTTGTGGGATTTGTATTACTCATAATAAATAATAAAAAACAAGTTACTGTTGACAATAAACTAAATATATTTCCCAGAAGATTGCTTGTAGAGCAACTCAGTTCTCTATACCTTCTCTCCAAAGAATGCAAGAGGTCTGTATGGATTTCTAACTGTGGAGATTCTCAATGCAAAGACAGATAAGGATTGTTGACTCTGATGTCAACATACTGGTAAGGAACATTTGGATTTTACTGCAATCTTCAAACTGATCTGCAGAATGCTGCAGTACTTGTTGAGGTGAGATTTGCTTGACTCCTAGAATCTCTAGGATTATTTTGTGATGTGAACTGTGTGTTCTGGTCTTGTGGACAGTTCTGAGATGGTAATAAAGATGTATGCTTATGAAAAACATCCTCTCTTTTCTTAAGACTGCAAACAGGATATGAGAAATGAACTGAATGCTAGCCGTGATTAATTGTGCTGTGCAGCCAATTCTCTGAAAGTGCACTCTGGCTAGCCAGTCATATACCTTCAATTAAGTCAAGATAAAAGGTGAAATTTGGGCCTAAATAAGCAAATAGTTTTTGCCAGTGACTTGGTTGGTGGGAAGAGTGTTTCAGGCTTTCTGTAATTTTGTCTTTGGAGTTTTGTTGGGCTTTCTTAGGTCATGTATGTGTCATGACCTAGGTCCCATGTCATGTGTTATACCCATACCCCTCTCTACCTCCCTCCCCAGCCCTTTCCCATTTTCTGTGGTTTGGTTTTTTTTTTCTTTTTTTCCCTTCTCCATCTCCCCCAAACTCTTGAATTCCCTAACTCATTTTAATCAAATGCTGAAGTCCCTTGTGTTTATTATAGAAATTCTTGACAGGGTAGAGAAAAGAGGCATTAATTAAGACCCCCACTGATGGAAAAGCTGCATTGAGCTGCAGTTATGTTGTTTGGCACAGGAGGAAACTAGATGTTGGGACCTAGAAGGAAGTGATCATGTTAAAGAGAAGGTGGTGTCACAAGGGGCATGGCAGGGTGGAAAGGAAGGAATTGAGGATGTGGCAGCCCATGGGCAGGCAGGCTTCATTTGATCCATTGCTCACGTAAGCACTCATCTTATGGAAAAGGACTCCTCTAGTGTTACCAGTGAAATACATGTGGCAGCTGGTTTCTTGACCTGTCTCATCATCAGTTTCTTCTGTCTGAATTAGAATGGGTGAATTGGGGTTATCTGCTTTTGCCAAAAAAAAAAAAAACAAACCAGAGGGAAATGTTAATTTTGTAGTTGGAGTGATGTAACAACTAGCTGTTCATTGTGTACTATATAAGAAGTTCATATTGAGTGCTCATTACCATTGAGATGGGTGGCATATGCGGAGCACCTCTGACAGGTCAGCAGTGCATGTGTGGATGTGTTCTGAAGGTGTACACAGGAGTAAATGAGTTAAATGATGGTGATATTGCCAGCAGTGTGATATGGAAATGCTGCCCACTGCCTCATGCAGATCTGCTACCATCTGCTCACAAAGGCTTGCAGCGTTCAGAGGAACAGAAAATTGTATAATATTCCTTATGTTAAAGCTTATGGAAAAAAATTGCTTTTGTTTTTACTCTGGATATTTCTCTGAATTGATTTATTTTCTCTTTATTAATTTATCTGAGTAAAAACAGTCTGAATTAAGTCTCTTTCTTCTTAATATTTTGAAATTTCCATGGATGTTATAAATCTAAGTAAAGGATCTCTAGTTACATAAATAATATTTTCTTCTTTATCTCGCAAACTTTTTTTCTTTTTTGCTTTGCTTTGCTATTCTAGCAAATGTGTAAACCCAGTAATTAAGGTACCAGGACAAGCAGTCTGTTATGTGGATCATGTGATATTTTTTATATCATATTAATAATGCACCCAAAAGGGATCATTTCACAATGACCTTGTAGTCATAGTTATCAGTCTATATTTTGGTTTTTAGAGTTAAGCAGGTCAGATGGAGTAATCACAGTCATTGCCACATTTGTTACTGAATAATGGGTATTGGCTATTATTCTTGGTCAGATAACCTATTTAAAACAGTTTTGGTTTTAGTACTGACTATGCAGCCCAGCTAAGGCTGTGGGGTGGTCTGTGTATAGGGTTTCAGACTACCACCATTCAGCGTCTTTAATTCTTTTCCCACCTGCAAATAGTTGTTTGCACACCAGCTGGGCTGTATTACTGAACTGTACTAGGAGTTCTGATGCACGGCATATGGGATCTGTAACCAGTACATTCTGATGTTCAAATACTCTCCAGTTTTCTGTATCCCAACCCCTCTTTGTGTCTCTACCCTGTTCTAGAGTCATCAGCTTTCACTGAGCTACAGAATCTGCCAGTGCTCTGGTGGTGATGAGAACAGTAGTTGCTACCTCTTACTTCTGATTTTCCTCTCTGGGGATCCCTGTGGTAGGAGACATCCAGGCTGAACTTCTGTGTATTCCAACTGCTTTTTACCAGCAGTACCACAGTATACCTCTGCTGTTGCTGTGAGTGATAAGTTAGGTCAACCTTGAATTTGGCCTACTTTGTATCAAAGAGCCAAAGTAATGTTAGCCAGCTCAAGAGTAGCCAAGTGCTGTCAATTTGGTTCTTGAACTAGGCCCAGTGCCAGCATAAGGATTAATTATTCCCATTATGTCCTGGTCCTAAATAAATAAAGTCCTGAAAATGAGAGATGGCTAGGAGAGATAGTTGAATATTACAAATGACTGGATTATTTGGTCCTGCAGTGATAAAGAAATGTGGTAGATATATATCAGCTCCTTTGCAATCTAGTTATATAGCAATTTATTATGGTTTATACAGCTTAATTTGGTGTTTGGGTCCTTAGACCTCTAGTACCAGTGTAAATTATTCATCTGTGTGGTTGCACTAATGAAGTAAAAGAGCTCAGATTAATTTATAGGGCTGGCTGTTGACTGGAATCCTGTTCCAAAGAGAACTCCAAAACGCTTTATTGAAAAACCATAACAACTATAAAGCAGGAATTAAAAAACACCAAAACAAACCAAAAGAAATTTAGAAGTACTAATTCTTTTAAGTATTTGGGAGTATGAGACACTGAGCTGCCTGATGTGTGATTTCCCTACCACCACCTAAAGTGGGTAACTTGGGAAACCTGGGAGCTAATGCTGCAGGAGCACCAGGAGTCCTTTCATTTCCATCTGCAGAGACTGAGAGTGACTCTAATACTATTTTTTTTTTTCAATGGGGAAAAGAGATTAAAGGGTTTATGTCTTTTGCCATTTCTCAACTTTGGTCTCCTGACTGTGCCACCTTCCAGGGAACAGAGTGATTGAATGTTGCTTGATTTTTCTTTTGTTTCCAGCTGACAGAAACTGAACAGATGGGAGTGGGAGAAAAAAAATGACAAGCCAGTGCAGACAAGTAGAATTAATTTGTTGGGGTTTGCAGTTTTTTTTTTTTTTTTGTATTTTTTTGTTTGTTTTGTTTTGTTTTTAATTTGGGAGTACATTGCACTTGTTGCAGAAAAGGCAATAAAAATATGCAAGTGTGTTTTGAGTGTTGTTTGTCCATGCCTCAAAAATTTGTTCAGTAACTACTGGATATATTGGGAAGGGAAATAGCCTGTGCTGCTATATTTAGAAAGAGTTGCATTCATAAGGTAATATAGCCAGCAGCATTCCAGAACTCTGCCAGATGGTGTTAGCTCTGAGAAAGTTCTATGATTCAGTTGGCAAAATGTTTGTCATGGCAACTGAGGAGCTTTAGACTTGTGGTTTCAACCATGGTTAGACCAACCATTTTTCTCACCAAATGAGATACTGGACATAAAGGAAACTTCTCATGATGCTAGTTTTCAGACTGATTACTTTGCTCAGTGAGATGCAATTGTAAATTTGTTTTGCTGATAGTCCTATCTCAGGGCTCAGCAGACCTTAAGTTTACTGTTTCAAAAACCTGAAATATCTACTTGAAAATGTCAAAATTCTTCACTATTTTCCATTACCTTGTGCTTATGGTAACTGACCAAAGGAGAAATGAGTTTTCACTGTCATTAAATTCTCTCCTGCACATTTTGGAACAAGCAGTAGGAAGATTAGCCCAGGAATGGGCTATCTAGTAGAAGAACCAAAATGAAGGGGTGGGGAAAGGCTGTAACAACGCTGAATTCTTTTCTTCAAATATCTCTTTGTGTAGAAGATCTGCAAGGTGGTAATTCAAGCTAGCTAAAATAATATACCTCTCTATAACTTTGTTCTTAGTTATGCTGTTCTCAAACATTTACTATTCATTTTCTAGTTTATTGTCCCAAAGTTCAAATCTGTCCCTCCTTGCTAGTAATAAGTAAGCAGCAATACTGTGAATTAGATCAGAAAAAAATCCCAGGGAATATTCTGATAGCTGCCTCGGAAAATGACTAAGTATCCTCAGAGGCAACATCACAAAACAAGTTATGTTCCAGGAAGGGCGTATACTGACAGATGGATGTCTAGAGAGACACAACACAAGCTTTTCAGACTTCTTATAATGTCTTATAAGTTAAAGAAAATATCTCTTTTATTTTTATATATTTTTTTATATTTAACACTCTCAGGAATGTAAATGGTTGCAAACTGACTCCCCTCGCAACTGTAAAACTGGAAGACTGGAATATCCAAGGCTATTGCAATTTACATAGTCAGAATCACCTATTTAGGAACAGGGATTCCTATGTCAAGAAGTGCTTATGGAAGAATTGTCGTCTTCAGTTTTCTCTATTGGTGCAAGTCAAGCTTTTAGGTTTTTTTTGTTTTTTTTTTTTCTCTTCTACAAGTGTGTGAATTTTGCTGGTTTACAAAGACAGGCACCAGAGAACCTTCAGTTATGAAGTAATTTTTCAGATCCCAGGATATCTTTCTTGATACTGTGATCTAGAACAGTGTATTTAGAAAGAGCCTGTGCAGAAGAGGTTCTTTGGGCCTTAGTTAATATACACCAGCACTGCTTTGCTCTGTTTAACAGATGTATATCTGCTTACATCATTTCTGGATCATTCTCAGTCTCATTAAAATGTCATCCAAATAAGATCTACTCTATGTATCTATATTTTCTTTATGCATACATATATATCTCTTCCTCTTAATAAAGCCATAAAATACATATTTTATTATCTAATGAAAATTAAGTGTGG
This sequence comes from Pedionomus torquatus, assembly GCA_013398155.1. Classification (NCBI taxonomy): domain Eukaryota; kingdom Metazoa; phylum Chordata; class Aves; order Charadriiformes; family Pedionomidae; genus Pedionomus; species Pedionomus torquatus. Next base: position 16,127 of record VZRU01020771.1, read on the forward strand.
AGAAAAATTGCAAGGTAACTTTGCTAGCTTGTCGGTGCTCTATTTTGACCACACTACTGCTGCTCATGTCATCTTGCCTGGTTTCTTGGAGTGAAACTTACATGCTGAATCTTAGAGTTGCATAGCACTGTGGAAAGGGACACACCAACATACATATATTGTGTACGTATATACATTACATATGTATTGTCTATGTGTGGCGCTATAGAGTTGCATACTAGGTATTGGATGTTAAAATTAAATCACAGAATAGTAAAGGAAGGGGAAGCAAACATTCAAACTTCTGTCAGTTAGCATACAGTCTTCACAAAGGGAAGACTTTAAGTAGGACAAGATGAGTTTGGAATGATGTATGGAAGAAATGGAACAGCTGGTGATAGCATATAACCATGTACTGAGGTGTACTGTTATTAGCATAACTTTTTTGTATTCTTTACACTTAATGTATTCTAGCAAGATTGTGAAATGTAGATTTATTCTTCTTAAATAATAATCGATTTTCAAGAATCAAGGGAATGGCTAATGCTTTACTTCTTATGGGCTAAAATATCAGAGAGTAAAAATTAGAGTTACTAATGAGAAAAAGTGCTTAAACTGCAAGGATAAACTCGATTTCAGTAGTTTTAGATTTAAAGCAGTGTTTTCACAGCTGATCCTTCCAATACAAAATAAAAAGAATTAGTCGGGTATTGCACTTGGAAAACTGAATACTGAATGCTGTTGTACTCTGGCAGAAACTATATCTTATTTTATAGTCAAAACAATTTTAAAAGGTTGTTTTTTGTCCTGAATGATTTATTGTTTGTGCATCTTTTTTTAAGTGATTAGAAGGCTGACAACCTGACACTTGACAAACTCCTTCCCTAAACCTGATGAAAGAAAATCCTTTAAATTCACGTGCTTTATTCAGGCTAAAATAGAGAATCGCTCTTGGAAAGTTAATTTACTGACAGCAAAAAAAGAACTAGTTTATAGAGTCTCACTGCTAAACCTCACTTACAGATCAACCACACAGACATACAAAGCACACTGAAAAGTTCTTGTCAGTGCTAGATTTTAGTATCAGTCGATTGAAAAATGATAACAAAGAATCGGTTCGTTTGTACCATAGGAGCACATTGGCTTTTTTGTTATATTTGACACCAACTAATTAGGTTGGTCTGTTCTCAGAACGACTGCACAGAAACAGTTGCTTTCATGTATTGTTGCTCTGTGGCAGGGTTTCATTTCTTGCTAAATTGAATCTTATACAGTTAAGAGTTGAAGCAGAGATAGTATTGATTCTTGGGAAAATCCACAGAGCTCCTGAGATTCTGTGCTCTCATTTATTAATCTGTTTAAATTTAATGCTGGTCCTAAATATGTGGATATTTTGTGAAGGGTTGGGGATTGCCAAGCACGCTGAAGTTATTTCCAGCAGAAAATACGTGAAATACTGTAACTTGCGGTCTTTTTTTTTTATAGAACACTAGTGACACCTAGTGGTTATATTCGGTTAAGGACTAATAGACATTGTAAAATTTCTAAGCCTTTTTTCCCCGCTGTGAAACTGCAGCTCAGAGAACCTGTGGAAAATCTATTTGAGGTCCATGTGCCTTTGCCTTGTGTTCTGCCTGCACTTTAGACTCACAAATTCGAATAAGCTTGAGTAAAGGGAATAAAGAAAAAAAGCTCTTCAAACTTGTTTTGAAATAGTTCTCACTTTATCGCAGGCTTAATGACAATAGAATCATAGAATCATCCATTCTGGAAGGGACCTCCAAAGATCATCTAGTCCGACCTCCCCGCAGTCGCAGGGACACCCCCAACTAGACCAAGTTGCCCAGGGCCTCGTCGAGCCTCACCTTGAATATCTCCAGGGAAGAGGCCTCAACCACCTAACTGGGCAACCTGGGCAACCTGTTCCAGTGCTCTAACACCCTCAGAGTAAAGAATTTTTTTTCTAATATTCAACTTAAATCTACCCTTCTCCAACTTAAGTCCATTGCCCCTGGTTCTATCGCAGCAGGCCTTTGTGAACAGACCCTCCCCAGCCTTCCTGTAGGCCCCTTTTAGGTACTGAAAGGCTGCGATTAGGTCTCCCTGGAGCCTCCTCTTCTCCAGGCTGAACAGCCCCAGTTCC
>VZRU01020771.1:27893-43824 GCA_013398155.1 Pedionomus torquatus
TTGTCATCAACTTAGTGTAACTAGTAACTGTTACAATCCCTTGAATTCAGAGTGAAAGTCACTTACAAAAATGCAGCCCCTGTCCCAAATGGAATTTAATAAATTATTGATGCAATCCAGCATTCATTATAAAAGCACTAAGCTATGTTTAGGCTAAAGTCTTGACCTCTCTCAGCAGGAGGAGGTGGAGAAGTGTGTTATAATCATACTTCATCTTTAAGTAATTTTGGATTGTGTAGTAGGGGCAATTTTCCAGCAGAGGGAGAAGTATACTGCATTATTGGGAACTGAGCTATAGTTTTGCAGCCCCTAGTTTAGCAAAGCTGTATGCAAAGCTGAAAATTCCTATCACCTTTTTTAGAAGACACACTTATGTATTCTGACTGATGTTCTTTTGAAGTGCCAATATATCTTTCTGCCAAATTTGTTACCACTAATTTTTATATAATCATTGTTTTGTTATTTTTTAAACATAATCAAATAGCTAAGTGCCTGTTTTATAGAGTGCTTTATTTATTTTTTTTAAATTTTTTTTATGCATCCATAATAGCCTGGTCTAATGAGTTGCACTTTTCACTGATTGCAGTGATAGCTATTCTTTAATTCTTAATTAAACTATGTTAAAATATGCTTTAAGGGACATATGTGTGATAACATTGTTTGTTTAGTCATTAAAAAAAAAAAAAAAGATTAGTCTGTTAGAACAGTGTGTTATTTGGAGGGAAATGTGAATGAAGGGTACAGCATGCTCTGCATAAAGAGCAAATCCATTGATGTGCCAAACTTGGTATGTACGTTTTGTCATCGCTGTTCTTCCTTTACTGGCCCCAAATCTGTTCTATTCCTGGCCCCTTGCTCAGTAAAGCACTTTAGCCGTGTGCTGAGTGTTGCTGATGGTTAGTAATTTGCTGGCAATGCATGGTTTGAAGTATGTATTTTAGTCTGTGGAGCTACTGTACAAAATCTTTTTGGTGCTATTTTATGTAAGAGTAGTGTCATCCCCAAAGACTTCTAAGCAATAGAACATTTTGTTGCAGGACATGATAAATTTCCATCACTGCTGTCTCAGCAGTTTCAGGTTTGTTTTAAGAGACTGTCGGAGGGGAGAGGGTGGTGGAGGTTGTTTAAGCTTTAGTGAGGCCCTTTTACTCTCTGTAACAAAATTAACCAATATGGAAATAATTATTCTGTAATTACTAAATCCTCTGTCCTTCCTGTGAAAGTGGCCATGTTCAGCAGTGAAACTAACGGCACTGGGAATATTACTGGATAACTTGTCCTCGGAGACCAATTCATGTAACACTGTCAAATTACACAATGTCAGTGCAAGGTATTGAAGAACACATTACAATGACAAATTAGAAGCGCAAGGTCCTTTGAATAATGTAGTTCCTGTGAAGGTGGAAACTCATTTCAGAGTAGCTCTTGGGACTTCACAGGCTATCTAGGATTTATGAATATGGCAGATATTTTTGCTTTTAAGGTCTGAGAGAGGGAGGACTGTAGCTCTATAGTAAAGCTCTTGTTTGTAAGATGAACTTGCTTGTTCATATGAGATGGCAGTATATCCCACTGCCTCCCTTCTAGAGGGAATTTGCATATAACAATTGTTTAGGTAATTCTTAAATTCATGGAGCAAGAATTGAAGATTTAATTTATTGCAATAAAGAATTACTACAGCTCTGTCAGAATCAATGATGTATAGAAAAAGGCAGTTATAACTCCAAGCCTTTGTAGCAATATAGGCTACTTTAGCTGACACTTAGTATAGTAGTGCTGAGCAAGTATTGGATCTCTGTGAAAGGACAGACTGAAAACTTCCTTAATGAAGTGGTACTGGGGACTGGATCTGAGCAAAGTAAGATAAAAAGCTGGATATAAAAGGACTTAGGATCTCAGTCCAAAATTTCAGGCCTTTAAAAAAAAAAAAAAAAACAAAAAACAAACCTAACAAAAATACCCATCCCACAACCCCCCAAAGAAACCCAAACCCCAACTCATTTGCCTCTCAAGCTTGGAACAGCCTGCTGGAAGTCCAGAAGAATTCAGTTTTTCTCAGTAATGTTTGCTAGGCACCCTTGATCATATTTTTGTTTCAGTGTTCTTGTAAAGCAGTCTGGGGCCTAACTTCTAAGCCTAGTGGGGCCTTTTTAGGCTTATGTCAAGATATATTCTCAGAATGTATCGAGCAGATAATACTTCTCAGTATCTCAAATATTTTCCTGGATAATAGTTTTCCTAGTGAGTTGAAATTTACTACACACAAAACAAACTAGGAGGAATCTATAGTATGAGACTTCAACAATCCTGTATTTTGGAAGGTAGAAGCTTAGGTTGTTTGTATCTGCAATATGGTGAAGCTTTGGACAGTACAAATGACGGAGATGTCTATATATGCCTAGGCAGCTTTTTAATTTGGAGAAGTATTCTTTGTCTGTTCCTTTCTCAAAGAAAATGAATGATTGAATATTGTGAATTTTAGTCTTTATTAACAAGGAGTGTTTCTGAAATGTTTGAGCTGTATTTCTGAAGGCTTTTTTTTCCTTAGAAGTCTTGTGGAGTTGGACAGAATCGTTTTCTCAGTGATTTAGACGTGTAAAGTGATGTTCCTGCTTTTAGAGACCAGTGTTGTTTGTTAGTTTTTTGGGTTTTTTCACCTTAAAAGCTTGGATTCCACAGTAATGAGCACAGATTTGCTTTATCAAGGTATAGTTTAATTGATTTTTTTTTTTAAATTTTTCTTTTCACTCATATCTACTTGCGCATCTACTTCTGTCTTGAGAATTGAGTGAAAGGGAACTTCAGCTCTTCACCTGTGTTCCATTAAAATCATGTGAAATGGCCTCTTGCTTGTGGTGGTAATAGAAAGCTGTTACTCTGCTGTGGTTCACTTCACAACAGACCTGGAGCATCAGAAGGTTTAGCATACCATGGCCAGAGTTTTAATCTTACTGCAAAACCCCAATACAGGCTAACTTGTGTGATTTCTTGCTTTATTATGAATATTTGGTGATGAGTTGGTTTGGTTCAGTGGTTAGCAAATGGATTGACAAACAGTGTTTCTTACATTGGTGAGTGCATCACTGTGACATCTGCAGTGGTACTTGAAAAATTAAGATTATTTGCTGAAAGGTGTCTGTGAATGTTTAAGTGCTTGTGTTTTTTACCAGCATAGAGAAACACTTCACATCAATATCCTTACTTTCATGTCTTGGTAGTTTTATGAGCAAAAATGCAAAAACATCTACTAGCCAAGTGTCTCAGAATTGTGTAGTTCACAGTGGTTCTAACCCAGCAACAATGAGGTTGGCAGTTTACTCCTTTGGAGAGCTGTCAGCAATGCTGATGAGGCAGCAGCAGGATGCATTGGCTAAATCAGGTCTCTCAGTGTTGAGAGTCCTTTACCCTTCTCCTTTCTTCATGGGACAAGGTGCACTATACAACATGATACTATTGAGCTATAGTTAGTAAGTGGATCATGTGAGGGATTGACTTCAGAGGAGCTGTAAGGAGAAATACCTATGCACAGATTTAACAGAGACCTGCCTCAATTATCATGCCAGCAAGTAGATGCAGTCAAGCTTGGGGGACTGGACTTGCACTGTCACCCATGGATTACTCAGTAGCTCAACTCTTCCTGCAGACAAAGCTTCTGTGACCACCCTTTGTGAAACAGGAGCAATGTTAAGGCAATGCTTAGGTATTAGTAGAGGTATCTGTTTGGGCTGCATTTCTTTTCACTGGAACTAGGTAGATACTAGTTTATCTACTAGATATCTGCCAGATGCAGATCTTCAATTATTAAAATATCATGTCTATATAGATGTTACTGTGGTAATTGTAGGAAATACTGGTTATTAGTCTCAACAATAGAAACTATATTTAGGTAAAAATTATATGTGAATCAAACTTGTAATAAGATAAGGAAAAGGTGGAAAATCATAAGAATTTTATTTTAGTGTAGCACCAGACCAGCAACATCTAAAGGTCAACTAGAGGATATGTACAATAACAAAATCTCTTTCACTTTGAATTCTTGGTTCTTCACTCAGTTGGCTCAGCAAGAGAGTAGACTCATGCCCAGTGAAGCTTGGCCTAAATGCATCTTTGGCAAGGCAGTTCCCTTTAGGACCAATCTGCACTAATGTAAATTGAAAGGGAAAGTGAAACAAAAGGAGGAAAGTGTAATACAATCATTCTTGAGGGGAAAAAAAAAAACACAACAAAATAGGAGGAAAGGAAGGAAGTCAAGGGGAGATGCTATGTGCATTCAGCACTCTTTAGCATGCTTAGTGCTGCTCTAAGTATTTGGTAGACATTGCCAGAAAGTAGAAGTGGCCTGAATGTGATGGTAATACTGAAAGAAGATAGGCTGTCTCTCTGACTCCTTCTCTTCTCTTTTCTGACCCCTAAGCTTTTATATGAGCCCAGTTACCTGCCAGTGCTTGCTGAGCTCAGGTTACTAAACCTGGGATAAAATTGTGCTTTATCTGCCTATCCTGAATATTGTGGCATGCATGACAGTAACTAGTTGTGTGTAAAGGTGTGATTGCATTGTTGCTTTATTACCCTGGTGTGCTATTGGAGTGAAAAATACTGAGGTCATAGCAAGGTTGTGAAATTATTTGTCAGGCATTACGTGGTTTCTTCTGAACTTCCAGTACATTGTCATAACTGCTGTTATTACAGATATTATAATTTAGATATTTTTTTTTTTTAGTATTACTAATAAATTACTGTATCCAGTCTTGCAAGTCTGCATTTTATATGTATGGGTTGGCTCCTGTTATTTCTTACACAATACAATACAAGTGTCTAGTCATATTGGCTGTTGATCAATTAAATGCTGGCAGTTTTATTCTAGTTAGCTTCTCTATGTGATGTCGTATTTCATGTGCTTCATCTGTATATCTAAATTCGTATGCAGTTTGACCCAGAATATTCTTCAATTATTTGGCTTTTTAATACATGGAGAGATATGCTTTCCACCTTGATCTGCTGTGAGTTACAGTACCTGACATTTTCATTTTGAAGTCTTGGCTAAAAAGGCATAATGAACACTTAACCAAATGTCCACCAGTCACATCAGATACCGCTCCAGAGAGGTTTCATTTAGCCCTTACTTTCTCTCTTATTGTGAGACACAAAGATCTCTGACATTGCCAGACCGTCTGACTGCCAACTGGCAGTGCAATCCTATCACTGCAATTCAAGTGGACTTCAATATGCTTTATTAATGCTTTGTGCCTTCCCTTCTATTCAAATAACTGTTATGTAACAGATTTCACATACATGTATTTCACAGAAAAGAAGTGAACCCACAGCTCCTCTTTTTGGCTATGTATGTTATATAGTAATTCTATAAATAATCCCTATTAATCCCTTTACTACTGTCCCATTCCAGCTCTCCCAATGGGAAAGTGGAGTGTTGCAGAATGGGAAAATGTGACTAGATCTTGTGGCCAATGTGGCTGGACAGAAAGGGCTGCTTTACCAGCATCCTAGGCTGGCAGTTGGGTGTAAAAGAAGTCATTATGTGGATTGACCTTGACTAGAACAGACACTCCCCTATTCCCTCTGGGGAAGGGTATAGCCTGGATGAATACAGTAAGGTCATGCTGGGCTAAAACAACTACTGAAGTCTATGTTATTTTATTCAGATCTCATCCTCTGTTCTTGTATGCTAACTGATTCTAGGGCGGACTGCATACTCCCTCCAGTATCTGAAGGGGCCCTACAAGAAAGCTGGGGAGGGATTGTTTGCAAGGGCATGTAGTGATAGGGCAAGGGGCAATGGTTTTAAACTAGAGCAGGATAAGTTTAGATTAGACGTTAGGAGGAAGTTCTTCACAATGAAGGTGGTGAGACATCAAAAGAGGTTACCCAGAAAGGTGGTACAGGCCCCATCCCTGGAGACATTCAAGGTCAGGCTTGATGAGGCTCAGCAATCTGATTTAGTTAAAGATGCCCCAACTTATTGCAGGGGGGGATTGGACTTGATGACCGTTAAAGGTCCCTTCCAACCCAACACATTCTATGGTTCTGTATGGGCTGGAAAGGGCTTATGCCATGTGCTGATCTGAATCTGTTATGAACAGATTCTGGTTTGATTTTATGCATTTGCAGGTACTTGGAATTAAAAGAATCTGTTTTGTTATACATACATCTGTGGTGACTGTAGCTTGAATTAATGTACCTGAATTATCTTGGATTGCAGCTATGTGGCAGCACAGAGCTCAAGGCAAGCAATGTACTATTCAACCAGTTTATTAGTCCGTTTTTTTGGTACTAATTCTGGACTTGTACTCAGGCACTTGACTGTTGCAGAATCTGAGCTCTAGGTATCTACTAGGTTATTACATGTGCTGGCCATAGAATTAGCTCTATGCCAGCCAGGAATTTCCTCTCTGCTACAGGAGTGTTCAGGGTTGAGAGAGTTGAACGCTTTTCTAGCTGCTTTTTGCTATCTTGTGTAGTGTAGCGTGCCACTCTTGGAACCAAACTGAGTCATTTGCTCATGGGCTTTTGTTGCTGCTGTTTCCTTATCTTAAAATCAAACTAGGCAACGATTTAACAGTAGTGAAAAGTTTTTCAGTAGAATGTCTTGCTCAAAATTTTAATGGGATATTTCACTCTTGCATATAGCTGAATAGATATTAAAAGCTGGGAGGTATTAAAGTATGAACAAAGTAATTTTGACTGTAAGAGCCATGACAGGCTATCAAGTTGTATTCCTCAAGAAAAGAATTAAGTTAATGAGGAGAAAAGCCAGGGATGATCTCGGTGTTAAAAATGTATTTGCTGGTGCAAAACTTTCTGTATCAGTTACTCTTGCAAGTTTTCTCTTCTTGTGTGTGCTGGATTACCTCTGCATGTAGTCTGTCTCTGCAGTTTCTTTATACTAGACTCAGAAGCTGTGAATATATTATACGTGGGATAGAAGGTAAGAGATTTTTTGTAAGTTCAGTGTAAGAGAAACGGGGGGGTGTGGGGGTGTGGGGGGTGTGTGTTTGTAGTGTTTCCATCACTGACCTAACACTTTTGACTAGTGAGCAAATTAGATCTAATCAGTTGTCTAATATGCTAATTACCATGTGAGATTGTCCACACCTTGGGTATGACAAGACAAAGATAGGCTAATCTGATATACCCTTGAACTAGTCAGCTATTGTGATTTAAGTAGGATCGTCCCTGGAGTAATACTCGCTCCCTGGTACTTATTGCACAATAAACTTCTATAATTTCCTGGTTTTGAGGGTGTCCACTCCCTGTTCAGATGGGGGGGAGATATTTCTGAATTGAATTGGATTGCTCTTACTAATGTTCCTTAGTTAGGTCTTAAAAATAGAGGAGAAACGGGTGATAAGTATAGGGAAAAATGTGTGAGAGAGATGAATAAAGAAGATGAAAAATGGAAAGTTTGCTCATGATAAATGCATGGACTAGTTATGTCAGTGCTTTGGATCATTTCTCATTGGCACCACAGAAAGAACAGATCTCCTGTGGCATTGATTTTCCTCTTGTGCGTATGTGGAGTTTGTAGGCTGGATGCTTAACTGGTGTAAATCAGTATAGTCTCACTGAATACAGGAGACGTGGCTCAGGAGCTGCTCCAGGAGGAATTATTCTGATGTAGATGTGGTGTAAGCAATATGAAAATGATAATGGGTGCCTTTACTTAGCTTAGGTCCTTGAGCAAAGGAGTGGCCAACAGACAAATAGTGTTGTTAGTAATGCCTTCAGCCCTCTTTGGCCTGAAGGACAATCAAAGTGATCAAAAAAGCAGAAATGTGGAGTAAGCAGCAGGCAATGAATGGGACAGAATCACTAAGCAAGAAACACTTTGGTGAAGGCAATCAATACCTTAGGGTAAATTACAGTTAACAAAGGAGCTGGACCTTGGGAAAGTGGGAAATAGCTGGCAGTTTACTGTGTTCTTAGTCTGATGGTATTTTCTCTCTGAAGCAGCCGGTCTTTTGCCTGTGTCAGAGTTTGTAACATGACCTGCTACTGTTGAAAAATGTTCTGTACAATTATACCACAAGCCAATTTTCATGTAACAAGTACTGCATTTCAAGTGCATCTGAAGGAATAACTGTGCTGTTTGAATATATGTAAATGATTCTTCATCTATAATTTATGTACATCACTTTTGTCAGGTATGTATTGATTACCATTCTATTGGATGTCAGTTCAGTCTCTCCAGAGATATGTGGAGCAAAGCGAAGAGCTGGTCCTTCTGTTAGAGCTCTATTAAGCGGTAATGATTTGCAGCCTTGCATACCTGTGTAAACTGTGTAAGGTCGTGAATCTTGGGAGTAGAGCAGGCTGACCTCTGCAGCACAGAGTTTGGCCTCTCTGTGGAAACACTTTGTTTCTTTTCACATGTCATAGCCACACAGATCTGTAGGGCAATGTTGTTCTGGAAACTCATTTGGGATACATTAGTGGAAGATTTTAAATGTAGGAAGCTACTCCTTGGAGTTATTGGTGCAGTATATCCCCATATCTGCCTAGGCAAGTTTATGACCTACATCAAATCTAGGACTTTGTTTTTTTAAAGACTCATAACAAACACATCATGTTCACTTCTCTTCCCTTCCATTGTTAGTCACAAGATATGAGATCCACAGTCTTAGGTTGTTTTTTTCATCCAAGGTTGGAAAGGTTAATAATCTTCAAGAAAGTGTTTATTTTAATTTTTTTTTTTTTAAGATGGTGTGCCTTTATTATTCCCAGTCCTTATTACAGTAGCCCTGCAAGACTTAAATGAGTATTAGGGATCCACCGGGTGGGATTTTATATAAATTCAAGGCAAAACTCAGCTTGTTAGCTTTAAAGAGTTTACTGTCTGGGTAGAATCACAGGCTGACATTGTTGGTGCTCTTCCACTAAATGACATAACCCGATTTGCCACCTGCGTACAATCAATGTGCCCACTGTATAGCTATGGGCTGGCTACTGCAGCTACAGTTTTCTGTGCAGTGTTCTAAGTATACATCTAAGGAATGAAGCTAAGCCCTGTGTGGCCAGGTATGCCAAAAGGTACAGGAGGTGTTGGTACATAAATTCCAGATGGTGCAGTATTTTACTATGTTCTGTTATTCCAGGGGCCAACAGTTTTGGCTGGCTTTTTTATACTCTATCTCAGTTAGATAGATATCCCGGAACTATGTCAAGCAGGTTCCTTTTGCTGTGGAAAGTTCTGGAGGTGATGCAAGTTTGCAGCACGCAGCAGGAACTGTTACCTTAAGAGCAGTACTGCACTAATGTTCTCTTGGTGTTACTGCACTGTGCTATGTAGAAGTACTGCTTGTATCAGCTCAAGACTGGCTGCTCATCCCATACAAACGTATCCTTAGCTACCTGTTCCTCACTGCTACAAGACCATTAAGAAATCTCTCAGATTCAGCTTTGCAAGTAAGAAAAGCAGGCCTTGCCAGGTATTTATGAGCATTTTGTGCTCATAAATTCACAGCTGAATTTTCAGTATCTGTAATGTCAAGTCATGCAACTTGGTAACTCATTACAATCAGAGTTAGTTTTGTTTTGCCTCCAGTCTTGACGGCCATCCTGAAAAGAAAGGTTGGATTAAAAGAACTTTTTGAAAACATGACCAGAGGGAAAAAATACCACTGATTAACTTAATAGGTGAGTGAGCATCATTGCACTAAAGAATTATACTTCTAAATCGGATTCTCAGTGCGAGAAATCCAGGGGAAGAAGCTTGACAATGACAAATATTTCTGTGTGTGGGTTATTTGTAGACAATGAAATGGTTGGGTGGTGGGGTTTTTTGGGGGAGGGGGAGGTGTGTTGGCTTTTCTGTTTTCTGTTGTTTTCTTTCTTAAATACTTAAGGAAAGCCTAGGTATTTTTATTCACCTATTTATGCTTTAGATAATCAAAATGAGGAAGATTTATTCAAGAGAGAACAGAATTGGTCTAAGGAGCTGGTTGTAGGGAAAGTGGGGAAAATACCTGTATTCCTTTGCCATTTCTGATGTTTTCTGAGATTGTGCCCTGAGGAACACTGGCTACGAGTGGGTTTGTGTTGAAGTTACTGTCTGTTGGCTCTGTCCTTATATCAGACAGCAGAGCTCACGATCTGACTTTCTTGGGTCTATTTGAGAACCAACCCAAGAAGGCAACATTTTAATTTTGCCTCTGCTATATGTACAGCTAAATAATATGTACCCTCAGATCATGCTTCTGTTAAAAAGCATGTCATTAAATCTTCACAGAAACAGAAACCTAACTTTTAAAATTTGCTCAAGTCAAAATATGGCTTCTCAGCTTATGTCCTTTACTGCACCTAGTCCTCTATCTCTTATAAACAGTAAACTTACATGCATTCGGATAAGTTACAATTTCTTAGATTTCAGTTCTTTTTACCTTAGCTTAGAGACTACTCAATTATTTTACAGGTAGGTCTTTACATCAAATCTCTTTTCATTTTTATTCTTTTTTTCCCCTCCCAGATATGACTGTAAATATCTATATAAATTGATCAATGATATAGAAATTTCTGTTTCTGCTATGCTCTACTGAAGTACAAGCTGCTTGTTACTGTGATCAACAAAACCTTTTTTTTATGCCTGAATGACGATTGGGACAACTCACATGAGAAATGCTAACATAGTTCCTATTTGTTCAAGATTTGCCCTTGACTTTTTGTTGTACATCTACAAGCAGTTTTCCGTGCTTTGGGGAACTCAAGCAAGTGACTTGTAGAAATCAGAGTTAGCATTTTTTTCTTGCTAAGCTTTTGGGATAACATACCTTGTACTTGTGGAAATACAGTGAAGATTTCCCCTTTTTGCCTTATAATTTTTATCTGCGTTCTACTTGAGCAAATATATATGTTGATAATTTCTGGTATTTCTGCATCAGTAAGCACTGTAGTTAATGTTGCAAACAGACTTTCATTATAGCGCTTATTTTATCCCTACCACCAACACTTTTGAAAAAATCTGCTGTCTCAAGACTTCCATCATTAGTCTCAGCTCAAAAGTTTTGAGGAAGGTTTCAGTTAAATGCAGTCAGCTATTATGCAAATAAGAAAATACAAAATTTCCATTACTTTTATTGTGCACATAATAGCTTGAAAATTGTTACATATGTACTTAAGCTGTGGTGAAACATGATTTGCACGTGGAGAGATGTTCCTCCTTTCAAAGCTTAGAGTTGGACTTTCTTTCTACTTTTAATAATAATTAAAAACTACAGTAACCTAAAATCCTATCAATTTGGTTTTCTCACGGTTCAGATTCATTGCTGTAGAATGGCAAATTGTTTGTTCTTACTTTTGTATGGGTGGGTGAGAAAGGCATTCAGCTGTTCATCCAACAGACTATCTATTTATAATTTTAACTCTTGAGGGTACTTTATCAGTGGACTCAGAAAAGCACTTATGTTTGGATTTCATTTGAAAGCACTATTTTATTGCCAATTAAATGTATTTTTTGTCATAAAATCATGTCAGCTTCAAAGAAGTATCTCTTAATTCCCTCTCCCTTTCAGTTAACAATTAAGTTTTGTTTGAGTATTTTTTTTCTAATATTTCTGTCACTTTTTCTCACAGTATCCCATTAAGTCAGTAATATTGGCATATGAAATCATATACATTATTATGTCTTCCATGATTTCTTAACATTTAAGTAGTGTTGGCACAGGAGAAATATATATTATTATACTGTACTGGGATACAGTATCTTCTGCTTACTGACAGAGAAATAGACAAGGTGGTGTGCTCTCTAATTGTATTTAAAAAAAAAATATTGATAGCTACAGTTTAGCATTCCCTGAAACATCCTGTAATTAAAACCAAGATCTCACATTTGTATTTGTAATGAAAAAATCTGGTATTTTGATGCTTGATGAAAAACTGAGCGCTCCACAAATTTCAATACCTTTGAGTTAGTTCATAATATTCTAAAATTTTGAGAACTATTTTTCAGAAAAAAAAACCTGTTTCATATTAAATTTACGGTTTATTTCTCGAGTGGTGGGTTTTTTTTCCAGATTTACTTGAGTTTGGGAATTTTTTCAGTTCTGACTTCTTCTGGCGGGGAAGCAGAAATAGCAAGTTTTAATCTACTCATTTTGCAACACTAATGTGGAGAAAATAAGTGTTCTGTAGTTTGTTGGAGTTATTTAACCTATAATATAGCTGCAAAATTCACAATCCTTCAACTTTGCAAAGGCCTGATCTTTCATACTAGTATTAAGCTCTTTCAGTGGTACATTGGGAAGAGTACAAGGGAAGGAAATCATGATGTTATGAATTTTTTTAACATACTCTCCCTTCAATTTTCTGAGATCAGTGTTAATAGTAGTGGAGTATTTCACTTATGCTTTCAAATTAAGGCTACTTAAATTATAGGGATTTGTGAGAAAGTGGGCTTGCAGTAAATATTGACACCCTTCATTCATCTTGAATGTTTTATAATATTTAAATTTATAATATTTACCTGTATAAAACATACACCTGTTTTTAAATCTGGCAATGTGTTCTATAATGCCCCAAACCTCTTCTGCAAGAATAGCATGGTAGCAAAATGAGGGAAGGAGCCTGTATGAATCTCTGCAACGTGACACACACACATAAGCTGAGAGCACCTTCTTTAGCTATTGAATGCTAAACCTGTTGACAGAGCAGATCTTTCCCTGTTTCAGCACCTGTCTGCCTCTTTCTTTGCTTTATGTCGTGGTCAGTCTCTATCTTCTTTGATGGCAAAATATTTTTACTAAACTGACTATGGTCTTATGTTAATTTTTCAGTGCCCTAGATGCTGTATCAAAACTCTTTTAATCATTTGCTGTCCTTGGACTCTTAAGTGACAGCCAATACTACCTATCTGTCCTTCAATCAGTGCCAGCAGTACTTTTTCCCAGGACTTGAAGAAACCTGCCAAGGTGGAAAAGCAGTTGGTATTGACTAGATTCATAGCTGGGGGGTCCTGAGGTAACAGGGCTTTTCCTCCCTTAGTGCTGCTGCCACCCCGGGTGAACCAAAGGCCTCTAGGTTGTTGACTGGCAAGGCAAACTTCCTCCAGGTGCCCACCACCCTCTCAAATGTTTCTCTGCCTGTTACAGACAAGCACTGAGCCATGTCCAGAAAACAAATGCGTAGAGTTGCCTACCTTTTTGTTTAAAAGAGAGCTGATACCTTTTCACTGCTAGGCCCTGAGCTTCAGCTCATATAAATAATAATTACTTCTATTGGCTCAGGGTATTTGCATGTGTTTCTTCTTTTTCTTTAGGGCTATAAGAAGCACTAAGGTTGGTGGTTTCATATGTAACAATATCTCTATACAGCTTTGAGTTTCCTAATGAAATTTAACTCAAAAATAGAATTGTACTTCATTAATACATTTAAAAATGTCTTAATGATCTATGACCTTCAAACGAGTCTGCATTTCAAGTAAAGCTTAAGATGAAGTCTTTCCAGATGCAGTATATTTCTGTTGATCAGTCAGTCCATGGCTTTACTGCTGAAATAGCTCCCACATGCTGGAACTGGAGCAGGTGTTTCTCTCTTCACTCAGAACTACTCAGTTGACATCTGATTTCCAGATGCTCTAAAATACTACCTTATAACAATCTACTTTGAGCAGTCCTGCTTGTTTGTTTTTGTCTTCTATTAGCTGTTTTGAGGACATGTATTAGTTTGCTCTCACAAAAGAAAAGTGATGGATATCAAATGAGCTCCTGGACCTTTGTAAAGTAGTAAGATGCATATGACCAAGCTTACATCAGGCTGCAAATTTGGAAACTTATTTTTGTGGCTACAAATGATTATACTCATGGTGTGAGCATATCAGCAGTGCTTATCTACAAGCTTTTAACTTTATCTGTGTGATTAGTGCTGTTAAATTTTTCACTTGACACCATGTTATTTTTCCAGCTTTCCCCTGTTTGTCTTCTCATGTCCCTAATTTCTTCCAATATTCTTGACATCTACAGGAGGTGTCTTTGGCCTGAATCCTCCTCAAGACTTCCTGCCTTCTTCCGGATTCCCTTTTAATACTTATCTCAACTGCTATATACCAGGAGGAAAAAGGTAGTTGTTTACATACTACATGAAAAGTTGCTGTGATTTTTTTTTTTCTTAGATAAGCTAATCTTCCAGTAAAAAAAAGAATAATTTCATTGCCCACCCACCCTAATTTTCACTGTGTTTTTTTTTTTTTACCTGTGTGTATATGGAAAAAACCAATACTTTCTATTTTTATCCTGCTGAATAAATGGGTAATGACCAATGAGAGATGAGATAAGATGTGGAGAAAGACACTTTGTTCTGCAGGAATGAAATCTTGGTATTACTCTGTTGCCTTTTCTTGCTTTAGAGAAAAGATGTAAAACATATAGGGTTTTGAAACACCTTTTTCCATGTATTGCAGTAGGAGAAGCAAAAACCTGAGACATCGGTATTCTTCCATGCTTCCCCAAAAAACCCCATTACAGTTGTGGAATATTGTGAGGGTTATACTACTCTGATTCTGAAAATATAGTTGGTTCTCTGTGAAACTAGAAGATACCAAAAGAAAGATACTGCAGATTTTAGACATGGTAGTAATGTTCTGTCAGTGATGGCCTAGGATTTAAGAAATGCGGTATTCATAGGGATAGATACAGTCTTTTATGATACCAGCTAGAATTTTTTCTTTTTGTGTCTGCCTCTCATAACCAATCTAATAAAAGATAGCTTGTTATTACAAAGCTCATGTCTTTGGACTTAGGTACTTTTTTCTACTAACTTCCTTTATCACTGGATTCAACATCTGTCATGAACCCTTTCCCTCAGAGCTGTGTTTTTGCAGAGAAAGAGCAATGCTGACTACCACTGATTTCAGTGAAAGCTGTGTATGGCCATCACTTCTGAAAATCAGTTCTATCCCAGGCTGATCACTTGAGAGTCCAGACCTGATTCTCCTCAGAATTATGACATTCCTCTTCATTGGAAAAGCTTCAATTTTAGGGGAATTCTGTCCCGATCCCTCAACCTGTGGTACCCTCAAGCTATGAATCTGGCTTTCTCAAACAGGCAATGGTCACAGTCAATTCCAAGGTAAACTTGGTCTGAAATGAGTTGTAATGATAGATTTATACATTTGCCTTCTTCAGATTACCAGTTCTGACCCAGCTAAACCAGTAAAATTCTAAAACAATAAATTGGTTCATTTTACCTCATGCCAGGACATTGACCTTGACCTTTGATGGCCGTATGCTTTTTGAAGCTGGGGTATATGCAAACAGTAACTTGTATCATAAAAAAAATTATTTTTCAAAAAATAGTTCTTATGCTTTGCTTGTTTAGTAAAGTCTGCAAAAGTGCTTTGAATGGCAAATCTGGGCCCAATTCCTTTTCTTTCCAAAGCTAACAGACATGCAAGTTGTTAAATAGTTTCAACAACTGATGATAAGGGAGAACTTACAGAAACTTACAGAAACTACAGGCCGGTCAGTCTCACCTCTGTACCTGGCAAGATCATGGAGCAGATTCTCCTGGAATCTCTGCTAAGGCACATGGAAAATAGGGAGGTGATTGGAGACAGCCAACACGGCTTCACCAAGGGCAAATCCTGCCTGCCAAATCTGATGGTCTTCTATGATACTGCCACAAACTTGGTGGACAAAGGCAGGGCAACGGATGTCATCTTCCTGAACTTATGCAAAGCATTCGACACTGTCCCACATGACATCCTAGTCTCCAAACTGGAAAGTCATGGGTTTGATAGATGGACCACTCAGTGGATAAGGAACTGGCTGGATGGCAGCACTCAAAGGGTTGTGGTCAACAGCTCAATGTCCAAGTGGTGGACAGTGACGAGTGGTGTCCCGCAAGGGTCAGTACTGGGACCTGTGCTATTTAACATCTTTGTCGGAGACATGGACAGTGGGATAGAATGCACCCTCAGCAAGTTTGC
>VZRU01020771.1:44223-55750 GCA_013398155.1 Pedionomus torquatus
TCTCCTGGAGTACTGCTTCCAGCTCTGGAGTGATGAGGCCCTGGAACAGGTTGCTTAGAGAAGTTGTGGATGCCCCATCTCTGGAAGTGTTCAAGGCCAGGCCGGATGGGGCTTTGAGCAACCTGTTCTGGTGGGAAGTGTCCCTGCCCATGGCAGGGGGGTTGCATATTTAAGGTCCCTTCCAACTCTAATGATTCTATGAAGAGAACAAAGCAATGGTTTTAGAAAAAGCTAACCTCTCCCCCCCAAAACAAAGCACAAGTTTCTGCATGCAAGTGGGCAAGGTGCAGATCTTTTATTTTTTTTCTGACTCAGGCAGCTCTGTGGAAACCTTGTTACAGAGTTTTTGGGATCTCTTCTTTTATTATGGGGAATATTTCCACTCACAACAATATGAATTGCATCAGGATTAGTATATGTGTTGTTGCATATGTTCTCTTTTATCTGTTAATAAACTAAGTTCCTGTTGCTGTGGGAGAAAGAAAGTCTATGAATTTCACACGTTCACTGAAAAAGGTCAGTGTAGTATTTTAGATAGAGAAGTGCAGGAGCAGAGTTATAGGCAAAAAAGAAATGGTAGAAGTATGGGAAATTTGCTTCATAATAGTGTTGTGGTTTGAGCAACACAACTAACTGGTATCTGTGTGCTATATGATTTGTCTCTTCAGCATGTTTGCAAAGAAGTAACATGGCTGATTTATTTTGTGAAGCCACTGCGGTTGCTTTACCTCGTTATCAGAATCCACATGGACATGTAATACTAGGTCATGAATGAAGAGTGTTTTCTGCTAAGTGTTGAAGGAAAACAAAACAAACAAAAAAACTTCAATAGTGGTTTGATTTGCACCCTTGAAAGCTCTAAGCTCTGTGAGATGTCACTTTAAAATATTTCCTATGTTTTCTTGTACTTAGTCTCAATACGTCAGGCTCAGCTAAACGAAGAACTAAATTAAAACTGTCATTTCAGCTCATAAATAACAGATGTCTCGCCCGTTTAATTATTTATAGTCTTGAATCTTTCAAAAATGAAAATGGCTATACACATTTTTAATGTAGTTCTTGGTAATTTGCTGCATGAATGATAAGATTCCAGATAATCCCAGCACACAAGCATGAAAAATAAAACTTTGACTGACTCGCTTATCTTATGTGACTGCTTCTTCGATCCCCTGTGACTTTTTTAAAATTAAAATTTAAGTGAAATCTAATCACAACAAAATGATGTTCATACACTTGCATTAATAATTTATCTGCTAGAGATCACAGTGCAGGTAGTATGGACGTTAGAGATTCATTTGCTGCCTGAAAATCAATGCTTTCTCTTTTTGGTAAGATTCATCTTTTCATCTGTGTGAACTGTGTTTGGATGGATCACAAGTCTGAAATATTAATGTTGAAAGAAATTGAGACTATGCCAACATTAAAAACCTAACACCACATAAGCCCACAAAACTCCACTCTCCCATATTCCTTAGCTAATGATAAAATTATGTCACTTGACTTAATGATTTATTCTCTCATTATGAACATGGCTAATCTAGTGAAGGATGAACTCATTGGGTTAAAGATTCACTGGCAAAACACACCAACCAAATGCCCGCTGATTTAGCTGAAAGAGGAAACATGGGTGTGAATGGTAAAATTCATTCTGGAGAAAGCAATCCTCCCTATCCCCCAAGAAAACACTTGCCTCTTAAGCAGCACAACTAAAGTGCCTTTATGAGAAATAAAAGGGAATCACTGACAGCCCTCATATAAGGAAAAGTGTTTGGGCTGTCTGGAATCTATGTTCTGTGGTGATGCTATGAGCTAAAGAGGTCAAGTATCATACTTTGAGTGGAAGAAGAGCTCTTTTTGGGGTGGGTAAATGGAGGGAGGCAAAATGTCAAAATGTGACTAGGAAGGAATCATAAGTAAGTTAGAAAAGCATTTGCAGAACAGCTATGGAGGAAAAATGAGTGGGAATTAGTATCTTGGCAAATTGCAGGCTGCCCAAAAGCTTAGAACGTATGACTAAAGAACCCATATTGCTGTTTGGTTCGCAGTCTATTCAAGAACATAATATCTGTGTACACTCTTGTAGCAAATGGGAGCAATATCCAACAGTTGATCATATAATTACAGTTGAAGTGATCTTTGAGATTCAAGTCTTTCCAAAATGCTTGAAATCATAAGGGTTGCATACAGAATGCTTTGGCAGTTAAGACAAAATATTTATACATCTAGAAAGAAGGAAATCTGACCAGATTTCTTTCAAAAAGGAATGATTTTGCTACTTCTGATCAGGTACAGCAACATTTATTAGCTAAACGTTTGTTAACAACCTTTGAAGGCACAAATCAACATAGATACTTTGAATTAATGGTGTTGCCATAAATTGTACCTGCTGCAGTTCAAGTCTAGTGATTTCAATCAGGAACTGCTCCTTTGAGGGAAGAGAGACTGCCATTTCAAATGGAGAGACTGTACCTGTATTTAGCTGTGAAGGACTAAGAGAAATAACTTGTACATGTATATTAAAGGCAGGCGTTGTTACTTACCAGCTGTTGTATTACTCTAAAGGGAATTCAAGGAGCACTGTAGCACTATCTACCCTTTTGGTCGTTGTTCAGGCTAAACACTTTCATATTTGCCAGAAAGAGTTGTGTATTTGCATTGTCTCATCGTGGTGCATCTAGGGGGGATTGTCCTGAGAAATTCTGCTTCCGATAGGAAGGTAGACTGACTGTAATGTGGGTTTCTGAAAAGTGACAGATAAGAAATCCAAGGTAGAGTTAAGTGAATTTAAACCATGTTCCTTTTGGTAGGGAGATGGGCCTGGACAGTTTGGGGAGAGAGAAGTAGAGGATGGGAAAACAGAACTGCTGGGACCTGAGAGAGAAATGGGTGAGAACTGTTTCTGGCATGTTCAATATGGACCTGGGCATATAGGATAGCCAGAGCGTGACCTCCTTGAACATCAGAAGCTGCTAGCCATGTGAGAGGGGAAAAAAAAGCAGCAGGCTTTTGAGTGACTATAAAAAATATAACCTGAGTGCTATGAGGAAGGGAGGATTGCCAAGGACAGGAGAGAGATACTGAGTCAAGGAGCTGGGGACAACTGAGGAGAGCTGCTGGGCTCTTGATGTTGATGTAAAAGGCAGTTTATATCTTGAATATGAGTGACTGGAATACCCCTATAAACTGATTAAGACTTCCTTAGTCCTTAATAAGCTAAACCAGTATTGGTGAATAAATGTATAAAAGCATTTTTATACATGCCAGGTGACAGAGCCAGGAAAATCAATCTTTTGCAAACACCATCCATCCAAACTTGGCTTCCAGCTCAGTGTGTTTTGTAAATATTATGTCAACATGATATTATATAACAAAGGAGAAAGAACATAGTGGCATCCATTTTCTCAGCTGCAGGGAAATCTCACTCACTATTGTTACTGGAGAATGACAAATCAGGATTACAAACAGATTTCTGTTCTTAGTTTATACTGTGTAAGGATTGACAAAGGTAAGTAAAAAATGGTTTTAAAAATCTGATTTAAGCTGTGGCAATGTTCCTTTAATGATGTTTTGCACCAGTGCAGAATTACATATTGCAGCTTCTTACTAGACACTGCCCTTTGCAAACTTTCTGGAAAATATTTTCCATCATTTTGACATTTCATTTAAAATGAAATATAGAAGATATTAGAAATTCATGTTCATGACAGGTATTATTTGTTTGACTTTGAAATATACAGAGAGCACACATTAATGCACAGTGACTGAAGTGTTACAGGGGTGTGCGTCTGCATATTCATGGGACCCTTCTTTACTCCACAAGAAAGTGTTGCAGAATCAGAAGAGGAGTGACCTTTTATAGTACCAAAAATCTGTGTGTGCAACGATGAATAATTTAAAAGGGGGCCAGCTGAAATGACCTTCTTCCTCATATATGTACGGGTGTGTGTGTATAAAAAGAACATTATTTTTTCTTCCAAAGTTGCACAATTCCACGGTATTTTCTAAGTTGCTTTTGTTTACACGTTCAGCACAGAAATCTAAACTGTTATATTCAACTACCTATGTCTATATTTTAGTTATAAGTACACATTTAGGGACTTGTGCAAATGTGCCACCTGCTCCAAACAGGGAGAGCCAGGACCAGAACAACTCTCTCTATTTGATTTGCAAGTCAACTGAAGTCTCCTTTCCAGTCATCTTTTTGGAGTTCCACTTGGGGAATATGAAGGTATTACATCTCAGGGCTGGAAAAGTTTATACTGAAGTATTATTATATAAAAGTTTATACTGTACTGAAGTATAAACTGAGAGCTAATAAGGTAGAAATTCTTATTGAAATTTATACTTTCTTTCTTTCTTTCTTTTTTTTTTTTTTTTAATTGCTTGAGACTGATGATTGGTTAGGAGTCCTTTTAACATAAAAAGTTGTATTTCTCTTATACTAGACAGTGAATGTGGTTGTATTAAGATGCACAAATACACAGGTATGATCAGAGCAGTGACTAAGTTGTACAGTGGTTTAAGCTGTTACAAGCCCCACAGAGTATTGATTGACAACTTCTGTTTGTTGACCAGATAAAGATAAAATCCATTTGAATCACAATTTACAGTTGCCCTCCTTTGTGGTTTAACTGCTAAGTAAAGAACCATGCTTTGTGTTTTTTGATTATGAGATTAACTGTTTTGCAAAGCCAACACATATTGCAGCTGTGGTGAAAGAGGCTTTTAAATCTTTTTGCAAACATTTCCTAAAGAACATATTGCTACTGAGGAATACTATTTTGATTTATACAGCTCCTGAGGTGGGGTTTCTCAACAATTTGTGTTGAACCTTGGGATCAGCTGACTTCTATATTTAATGCAGTCACAAATTTTAGTGTATAATTGTAAAGTTTTCATATATCTGATCCTGAGCTTGCACCTGTGGGTGTTGAAGTGTGTGGCACAGCATCTGTGGTCTTCAAAACTTAGAGCTACTAAGTTGGAAGTTTGTTTATACATCTGGAAGAACCTCAGGCTCTCTTCCTTTACTGAGCAAAATGCTAAAAAACCCTTTTAATTTTTTCCTCTTAGCTGTCAACGCTGGAACTTTGGTAGTTCACAGAAAAGGTGTGACAAGGCATTGTTGTTTGTAGTAGGAATTGACTCAACTGTGACACTTTGTGTTCTTTTGTCTTAAAACTTCATTTTTTGTACCTGTGATTGCCTGTGCAGTCATTGCAAGTGGACATCAATATCAGAAAATTACATGTTCCAAGTCAATTCTTAACTTGCTACATGTACAATTGTACAGGTAGGCAGTAATGTAGATAACTTTTGTTGGTGATGTGTATCGTAGCAAAGCATATGCAGATATAATGCAGCATAACTGATTTTATCATTACAAGGATGTAAAATCCTTCTCAGCCATGGTTAGCAAGTAGATGTCTCTTTAATTGGGCTATACTTTTTAAAATGTCTGACGCAGAAGGAACTGTACTGGTCTGCTTCCCGGTATGGCTTGTACCATCTGGAACTGATGTCTGTCTTTAGCTCTTATATCGTATTTGTAGGGTCCCCAGTAACAGCTGAATAAAACAGAGAGAGTCAATAGGGAAGAGACAGACATATGTATGCATCTGTCTGAGTTGTTAGTAGAAGTCAAAGTCAAAAAAAAAAAAATCTAATCAGTGAATTAACAGCTAACATCCATTGACCAAACCAGCTGACTAAGTCAATAATTCCTTCTCAGTCTGAAGTGTACAAAACTTGTGTGATTGTATTATTTTTGTTCAAATTCGAATAAATTTCGACTTCCCTTTGATATTTTCCCCATAACTTTAGTTTCCAGTTACAGTTGTCACAGACCTTACACTTTTGAAAGCCAGTGCTGGATTATTTTCTCATGCAAAGTGGTCTCTGATCAAGAGCAACTGATTACGTACTCTCTCCACATGCATCAGCATGTTGATTATGTGAACTCTCATGAAGAATTACAGTCAATGCCAATCACTGTCTAGCTGAAGGTCACATTTTACATTCCTGTACTGATGTCATGGTTTTTTTTCTGTACTGATCTATAAACCACATAAGGAATCCTTGGCTACATGTTCTTAGCAAAATGTATTTATGCTTTCAACTGGTCTTTTAGCATGCAAAAACAGAGCTCTGTTCTTGTTCAGCATGCTATTTCTATACTGTTTATTGATACTGGAGGAAGGAAACGCTAAACAGAGCCCTGGGGTAAGGGGTGTTTACAGCTAAAGAGTGATGCTTAGCTATTATGCATGTTCTGTGCAAGGTCTGCATATGGATACTATGGAAAAGCATATGTATGCTGAGTGCAATTCCCATATTATTAGTCACATTCATTGTTGAGTCTGCTTCTGCTATTTTAGCATCTGGATGGTGTCAGTGCTGCAGATGATGCTTTGGAGGTTAGTGCCATGCTTGTGCCCTAAAAGTCTGGGGAGCACAGCCCACTGGGTCAGAATAGATCCGTTAAGAAAAACAATTGGCTCAAAGGTTCTTAATCGGTGTTGCATCTTTTCTGATTTACTTTATTTATGTGAAACATATCTGATTAATTGCTACCTAGTGATTATGTTATGTGATGCAGTCATATCTGGCAGATCTAGACAATCACTTTAATAAGCTTGATCAATAGAAGAGTATCTTTGTTTGAGATCAGACACCAGCTATGGAAATAGATATGCAGTATTAACGCATGAAATTTTTGTGCATTTAAGCTTGTAGTAAATATAAATCAGCAAGTCCAAAAATTACAGAATACTCCCCCCTGCTGAAAATGGAAAGATACTAACTATATTTATTTGGTTGCCTGGCTAATGAAGTTGGTCTGAGCCAGCCAGGTTCATGATCCTTCAACATCCAGGTTTGTGAAAACTCCTCATCATGAATCTGCAGACTCGCCCTGAATAAAACTTTTCCAACTCCCCACTCAAAGAAAATGTACACATTTTTAAGCAGTTGTTCATTATCAACTTAGATCTGTCTCACAAGTTCATTGTGTGGGACAGTGTTCTCTTTTGTTCCCTCACACAGTTTTGTTATTAAGCAATAACACGTGCAAACATGTTTCAGAACAATGTGCAAGACATTGTCTATAGTTAATTTCTGAATGTCATTCAACAACATTTTTTTATGTCTAGGCATATTTGGGAGCACTTTAACTCTTATATTATCCAATTTGATTGCGTAAGTTTTCTTCAGACCTGTATGATATTTGTTTCTACTTTTTTACAGGATTAAGCAAGTCACAGTAAAAATATCATTTGTCTGTTAGGAAAAAAAATATCAAAATATAGAAGTAAAAACAGTCTAGATATTGTAAATAATTCAGTAAAATAATTGGATTGTTTAGTAAGTTATTTCATCAAAATGGTTTATTTATTGGATTTAAAACTGCTGTTTCTGTTCTGTACATGAGCATGCATATACCTTGTGACTTTATAAGTGCACTCATACTTGAAAGTTAAGATCTGCTTAAGGCAAATCAGCGACTTCCAGTGACATTCAAGTATTACCCACAGAAGATGGGTATGATGAGAAAAACTTCAGTGGGTCAGCTGAAAGATCTGTCTAGTCCAGGAGCACATTTTTACAGAAAAAGTATAGAAAGATCCTTTTGAGTAAAGGGTCATTTTATATTCTTCCAGCCTGTGCCAATCAATAGTTTAAGGACTTCAATGTCAAAAGTTATATCCTAACCATCACATCAATTACCCAATGACAGACCAATCCTGTAGGAATTTGTCTAAAGCTTTTTAAAGGCGTTTATACTTTAGCCTTTGCAACACCTGTGGCACAGATGCAATATTTCAAAGTGCAATTATGTGTGGTGTGAAGAAATATTTCTTCTGCTATGTTCTATGCTTGCTACCTGATAATACAGCTATGTAGTCCTGTTGTGCTGTCTGTACTCATTTCCTTGTACTCCTTCACTGTTAACCAGCATGTCTCTTAGTGGGGAATCCATGTGATTTTAGCTGCTGAACCAACAGTGACTTCCATTTAAGCTTGGCTTTCAATATGGGAGAAGTCTCACTGAGCAACTTTTCTCATTCTTAGTGGATATATTTGTTGCTGCTGGATTGTGACAGTAGTCTTTGTCACGATTATAAAAGATAAAGGTCTGAAAATTCATAGAGATTGTGAAAACAATGTTTGTGATTTACATATTGGTTGCTATGCATAACTATATTGCAAACACACAGCTGTTTTAATGCACAGTAAACATTCTGTGATGACTGTTCTGGGGGTCACTTCATCCCCACAGCCTCTATCAGATCATTTTGACTGGACAAGCATTCCCCTTAAGCAATTTTTTCTTGCAGATATGTGAGTTTTGCATTCCGAGGCATTATTTCCCTCAAGGTTACTTTCCCTCAAAGAGGAACTCAGTTATGGTTACAATAGTTTTAATGAGTGTTAATGGTATATTCTGCTTTTATATGACACTTGTTTTGTGGAAAAAAAAAAATAAAAAAAATTCAGGATACCTTGTTCATAGCTCCAAAGCTTCCTACCTTTTTCCCTGCACCAGGAAGACTAGGAGATGAGTCAGTATTTTTCAACAGCAACTTTGTGTGAAGCTGAGGATGAAAGAGAGGGAGGATAATGTGTCTGATTCTCGTTAGCTATTTAGGGCCACTGTATAGATTTAAGCAGCTGCACAAAATCCTAACTCAAGCCACCTTGAGTTTGACTCAAATCCTTCTAGAGAATGATTTCACAATTTGGATTATATTTAAAGTCTTCTTTATTCTTCCTTAGTCTAACCTCCACCAATTCTGTGATGTAACATCCAGTTTGGCCCGGTGTTTCAGCTTTCAGACAGTCAGGTTGATTCTAGGAAAATGCTATTTTGCAAGTGAAGGAACTCAATGTGTACAAAGAATATTGATACTAAGAGGAATTGCTGTCTCAGTATTTAGCAAGAGGAGAATAATTATCTGTCAAAACAGAAGTGTACATTGGTTTTTACAGGCTGATTGCTGGCTTAAACATGAACTCCTACTTCTCCGCTTCTTTACTTGTCAGAGAGAAGACCTCTGAGCATTCTAATTCTATTATAGAACATTAAAAGTGACCTGTAAGTGGGGGCCTATCAAAATAATGCCATACCAGGAATATGTAGCAAATGCCCTCATTGACAAAGCAATGTTTGTTGTAATAATTACAATCTAAACATTTCAATACTTTTTTCCCCATATTTTTTTGTCACGAGATATGCCCCTGCTTCTAATTAAAAATGGCTTGATTTCTAGCATTATGTGGATAGTATCTTATCCGAGATGCAAACAGCCACTGACTTGAATATATATTTAAAATTAAATTTCATTTTCAATTTAATCATATGTATGGGTATTGTTTGGAGTTTTTGTTGGAGATTTTTTTTTATTATTTCCATAAACAGCTTCATAATCCAGGCAATCTGAGAGACAGTTAATGTCAATTTTACGTTTTGGAAAATAGCAGATAGGAACTGTGTAGTTAGAACAAGGATTGGATTAAAAAGTCTGAATTTAAAATAAGTTAATTGCTCAGTAACTATGCTTTGCTAGTGGGTCATTTGAAACATTACTTATTGCCATAATAATTTATTAATAAAAATATTATTTATTTTTGATGTATCTATGCATGTGCTAGGCAACTCATAAAATAATGATATTTACCAAGAAGAGCTTATATGCTTAGATGGGATAAAATATGATGGCGATAAATGGCAATATATCACCTGTAAGTCCTGGATTTTGGTGGCGGGATACTGTTGGAAAATGTAGAGAAATAGTTGGATTGTTTGGTTTTTGGTGTTTTTTTTGTTTGTTTGTTTGTTTGTTTGTTTTTTGGTTTGTGGAAAACAACAATAGAATTCTATTAATTTACTTTTGGGTTTCTGGTTCATCACTCTCTTTTTCTATTTGTTCTTATTTAATATTTTCTGACATTTTTCCTAATATAATACTGGACTCATCTTTTCAGTGTACACTGAGGGGGGCATATGAAAGAAGAGCAGTCATTTTTGTATTTCAAGCTACCAGTGCTTTAAAAAATTGCTACATATTTTGATCAAAAGTGAATTCAAATTATACTAGATCCAATACTTATAGATCTTACAACTTTGGGCAAAAATTTTAGAGCTAATTTTCAAAACAGAAAGAAGTCTAAACACTGCCAAGTTTGTGGTTTTTTTTTTTTTTTTTTTTGGTTGGACTTTTTTTTGTGTGTGCTATTGTTATTTTTGGACAAAGGTCTAAAAAAGTGAAAGTAAATGCATATGATGTTGATTCTTCTGTATTTCAGTACATACAGTCTGTGGGTTTTCTAAGCTGGCTTTGTTCAGTGAAATGAATGCTGTGAAAATATAGTTGAACTTTGCATATGTGTTGTTTTCAACTGAAAAGAATGCTGGGACAGCTAAAATCAACTTCCTTTTTCTGCAGCTCAAGACATATCCTGTGAGATCGAATCCCTACCTAGATTTTCAGATGATTAATTTTTTATGTTTCAATTATGTCCTATTAGTAAGTACTGTTTATTTCAAACTTAGTTTCTTAGTAAGAGCATAAGTTATTTCAGAAGGGCTCCTTAAATCCCAGGTGAAAAGCAGAGGGAGATGGTAGACCACAAGACAGATGAGTCAGTAGCTTTCCTGTTAGCATACTATTATACAGGCGCTGGGATTAAGCTATATTATTTCTTCCTTGTTCAAAAAATCTTTAACCCAGATCTTCACAATCCAGGTAAATCCTACAACACTGGTGTTATGAGGTCAGATTTTGTGTTTATAGATACACTGAAGGAATGATTCATCTGGTCTACTCTAAATGTTTACTTCAGGATGAAATGAATTACCAGACCCCATTGACTTTTAACTAGATTTTTATTGATTGTGAAGGAAGCCTAGGCTGAATAAGTCTATAGCTTGTAACAGAATATTAAATATATTCTTAAGATAGCTTTACTGTGTGACCTGTAAGTCATAAGCTGTGAGTTTTATTGTGTAAAATACATGATGTATTTTAAATTATATAATTCTCCCATTGCCTTCAGGTAGACAACCATGTAAGCAGGGATGCACTGTATACATTGAAACATTTTTAATTCAGGAGTGGCCTGATGACATACTCACTGAAGCAAACCTTACTGTTTCGTCTGTCCCGTGACCTGCTTCCCAGTATCATAGAATCATAGAATGGTTAGAGTTGAAAGGGACCTTAAAGATCATTGAGTTCCAACCCCCCTGCCATAGGCAGGGACACCTCCTAATAAAGCAGGCTGCTCAAAGCTCCAGCCAGCCTGGCCTTGAACACCTCTAGGGATGGGGCATCCACAACTTCTCTGGGCAACCTGTTCCAGTGTCTCACCACCCTCACAGGAAAGAATTTCTTCCTAATATCCAATCTAAATCTCCCCTCCTCTAGTTTAAAACCATTATCCTTTGTCCTATCACTAGGCTTTCTGACAAAGAGTCCCTCTCCTGTAGGCTCCCTTTAGATACTGGAAGGCTGCTAGAAGGTCTCCC
>VZRU01020771.1:55897-92711 GCA_013398155.1 Pedionomus torquatus
GGACCTTGCACTTGGCTTGGTTGAACTTCATGACATTTGCACTAGCCGGCCTCTCAAGGCTTTCCAGGTTCCTCTGGATGGCATCTCTTCCCTCCAGCATGTTGACTGCACCACCGGCCTTGAAGTCATCAGCAAACTTGCTGAGGGTGCATTCTATCCCACTGTCCATGCCTTTGACAAAGATGTTAAATTGCACAGGTCCCAGTAGTGACCCTTGTGGGACACCACTTGTAACTGTCTGCCACTTGGACATTGAGCCATTGACCACAACCCTTTGAGTGTGGTCATCCAGCCAGTTCCTTACTCACCGAATGGTCCGTCTATCTAAGCCATGACTTTCCAATGTGGAGACTAGGATGTCATGCAGGACAGTGTTGAATGCTTTGCATAAGTCCAGGAAGATGATGTCCATTGCTCTGCCTTTGTACCACCGAGTTTGTGGCAGTGTCAGAGAAGGCCATCAAATTTGTCAGGCAAATCTAGTATCCTCAAGTTCTGCAGTCCTCTTCCATAATGTATCCGAAATGAAGGTGTTCATGGCATGGACGTGCCTGTGTGTTGGCGCTTCTGTACTTTCGGCTGTGGAGTGACACAGTGTTTGCTCATATTCTGAGAACGTGAGCCACTACATTTGGTCACCTAATAACATGATCAATCGATGTGCTACATTGACTTTATTCAAGGCAGTTTATGGGAGACTTCGTGACAAGGCCTGATGGGGAAATGGTAGATGTTATTTTGGTCTTGGAAGAGACAGAAGGATGTTGGTTGCTTAATCAGCATCAAACTGTCCTTTAGTAGATAGGTATTCGTAATATTGCAATCCTTTGCCCTGTTTTTCATCTGTCATTACAGACTATAGATTTTATTTTTATATTTTATTCAAATTACATGATAAAACAAGCTTAAGTCAACAGTTGCTTCTTTTCTTTCCTAAACTTAAATTGATCAAGAACCAAAAAGATGCACAGTTAAATAGAATCTTATTCTAAATGCTTTTGCGAATATGTATTTGTTTCTGTGACCAAAGTGGTTGCCTCAAGCCCAAGCTAATAATAGCTCGAAATAAAAGAGTAGTTAGTTCCTTTCTTGCTGAGATGGGAATTCATTAACTCTATTAATAGACTTTTCTGCCTACTAACCTGACTCTAAAATTATAAACTCTTTTAAATGATTTCCTTAACTCACGAATGTTGGACACAATCAGACTTCTAATGAAAGAGAACTCTTGTTCACTAGGTTATAGTCACTCATTCAGAAGATACAATAAATTGATATATTGTGTATTGTGTGACTTTAAACATCTCTGCCTTTATGAAATAAGTTAGGACCCAAATAGAGGAGAAAACACCATTATCAGGTAGAAAAAGAATAGAATCAGCAACATGAGAGAGCAAAGAAATGTGTGTTCTGTGTAGCTCTCTTAATATTGGACATAGATTTTCATTTTTTTCTGACACTTATGCAGCACATTATTTACAATGTAATGCTTGATAGAGAATTTATATAATAAATGGAATTAATTTAATCGTTGACTATGCTAATACAAAACAAATCCACCTTACAACTCTGAATCACAAACCCACTGGGATATATCAATCTATCTCTGCCACAAATTCTTACAGGAAAGACGGACTTTACGAAGTACCTTGAATACTAATGAATCAAGCCCTGAATTATACAAAGCCAGAGCAATTGGAAACGAATATCTTCCTTGATTGACGTAAATCTGTTCAGCCTTGGAAGTCCATTTTCACCAAATGAGAATTTGACTCCCTGAACATAGTTTGTGACCTAACATCTCCTCTGCTGCATAAAAATATGAGTGTCTTGCCGTCCTAGTGCTGTGTATTTTTTTCCTGGTATAATCCCAGTCTTCAAATATTTATTGGCAGGTCCAAATAATCTACTTTGGTCTAAAGACATTGTGAAATCTTTGCCTGGCAATTGCCAAAAATAGTTCTTGTTCTGGTCTTAAATTGCACTGGAGAAGTTAAATGAAAAGAATGGGAATTGTTGTTTTTTTGTGCTAGGTCTGTTGTGCTACTACAGTGTGCTTCAAGGGAGAGTTTTATAGAGAAGAAAAAGAGAGGAATAACTGCAGCTGCATAAGTCTTTTAGAGTAGCAAAGAACAGTAAGTGAAAGAGTACCTAAGGGATTTCTACCCTGTCCTCCCAAGACGTAAATAAAATGAAATGGCAGCATGATTCAGAATTTTGTGTTATCAAAGCATTCTTCAAGTTCATGTTGCTTCTGTGACAGAAGTGTTCATTACTGCGAAAATGGCGATGGTACTTTAGGCATAGCAGAGCTACGTGATGAGCTTGGCCAAAGTCTGGGCAGGGTGAAGCAAACTGTTTCTCATTACAAACTGAATTTTACATTGCAGAGTTGCTTCCTGATGGTTTCAATCTTCCTTCTTACCATCAGCATAAGGTTATAAGGTTGCTTTTAGAATTGATAGTTTCTAAGGGGGATTTATCCTAGTCTTGGAAGAATTTATTGGTATTTAAAAACAGCTACCTCAATAATAGTATATAGTTTATTGCTGGTGGTGGTGCAGCCATTCTTTTTTCCTTAGTTGTTCATTTTTGTGTTAGAATGACAGCCCTGCTTGAGATGTAAATTAGATGGAAAGGAAGTAAAGCATAATTTCTGAATTCCTGACTGGCAAGAGGAGTGATAATGCAGTAGGTAAAGAAGTTTCGAGGGCCATGACATTGGGAGTCTTCTGGGGCCTCTGTCAGTACTTCGCAGTGCTAGCTGACAAGAATGCAAATCTGATTGTCTTAGCCTTTGGTTCTGAATCTGGACAGAACTGGATGGTGCAGGAAAATAAAAACATCCAGATTCTCTGTGACTGAGTCATGATAGGATAAAATAATCTTTGATCCTCCCGCTCTATGTAGTGTTTTATATTGCATTGCTCCTTGGCCAGTCTGAGTGCATAGAAGACATGTACTCACATAGAACATAGACTCTCACAATGGATGATAAAAGTGTCTGATGAAAACATGTGTGCCACTAAAATGCAAGATGTAGTTGCAACAAATCTGTCCTCACTGGAGGCATACAAGTGCAAAATAAAAGCTGCTGATGTAAACTTTTGGGTTTTTTTCACATTGTTCATTTATAACCACAGGCTCACTGTAGCAGAGCCAGGGATAAGGGCCAGGATACAGGAAGGTGAGATGTTACCAAAGACATTGCAAAACTTTTGTTTTTTCTCCCCCCAACTTCATCTTTGCACTGTCAGACTGAAAGGATGGACTTTGTATTTTTTTTTTAGGCAGGTGGGAAGATGTTTTGTCAGTGGAGCATAGAAGTCTTCAATTTCCCAGTTATCATAAAATTGCCAAGTTGTTCTTTCTGGAAATTTTCTGCTTGTTTTTATCCACAGAACTTGCATTTTGGAACTTTCTGTCAGTGGTCTCAAAATCCTGTGAAATATGCTGTGATAACAAGATCCATTTCCCTCAAGGCACTCAGAGTTCACATTACCAGGTACCAGCATAACTCTCCTGAAGGCATTTCAAAGCTTCCTCCTCCTTAGGCCCTATACAAGGACAGAAATTCCAACTGTAAAGCAATGCTTATCTTTCCATTCTCACATGAATGTATGACATCTCTAATGTGAGCAGCAAAGGCAATGCTAAAATTATTACAATTAATCAGTCAATCAGTGCTAAAGGAGAGAAGGCAAATCAAAGGTAAGGGGACAAAACTGAATGTGAGGGTGTCTAAAATGAGCACATTTGTTAATTGCATGATCTTATCTAAGAATCATATGTGTAGCGGAAATGCACCTCACTACATGAGAGACAGTATCTGCGAGTTTTTCCTTATCAGCAGTTTACTGTAGGAAAGAAGGTACAACTGTTACTGGGTTTTGTACACCCCTACGGTTTTCCTGCTATGTTGTTTATCATTATTTTTTTGTGTATTACAAAGTGACTTTGTCAGCAAATAAGCCTTATGGTGGCCTTAATTTTTATTTGTTTTCTGTGATAGGTTTTCCCTGGCTAATCTGATATTATTGTGGGATTCACTCTGTGACTGTTTCAGCACAGCTTGGAGTCTACAAGTAAAAATCTGTTGTAGAAATGCAAAGTTACAATTCCAGAGTACTATCACATCTCCTTGTGATCTCTATGGAGGTTTTGTGGATTTTTTGTTATTTGGTTGGTTGGGTTTTCTTTGTTTGGTTTTGGTTTGGGTTTTTTTGTTTGTTTGTTGTTGGGTTTTTTTGTTATTGTTTCATTTACATTTAAAAAGAATTGGTTTGATTTAAAGTATTTTTTGTTTATATCACTTTGGTGCTTTCAGTTTGTGTGGTCCCCCTTGAGATCTGGCTGTGCAGTTCTCTCGAAGGTTACTGTTTTTATTTAAATTCCTTTGTACTTGGCATTTCCTAAGGGTCCTCTCTCTCTGTAGGGAAAGAACACCCTACAGCATCGCAAATGAAATTGCTGTTTGCCACCAATTCTTGGATGACTTCCAATATCACTTACTTATCTGAATATAATTATTCTAGGCTCTGAATCCCCAAACTGAAGTGCTCAGGTAACACTTTCTTTCAGAACACTGAAATAATAGCTCATTTAGGAATTTAATATCTGAATTAAGCAGTAATATTGTGCATATAGATAAATGTCAGTTGCATTACTTTTCCAGCAGGAGCCTGAATTTTGCTGAGGTTATTAGTCGTAATGGCAGTTTCCCTTACTACAGCCACAGCTTGTTAATATGCCTTCCCATGTCATGTTATACATATCTGAAGTTTTGCCCACTTTTAACTCTTAAGAACATTCTGTAGAAGACATCTCCTTGGAAAAGAAGGAGGGGTTGTGTATTCCAGGAGGTCACAGAGTTTTTGAACATGCAGAGCATTATGCCTCTAGCTAACTGTCTTGTGATGGAATTGCTTGGTCAAGCTTGAAGGATTACTGAAGTCAGTGGACTGGATGATCAACATCAGCTGGAGCTGAGGCTGAATGGAAGGTTTTACAATGCTTTCTTCGTCTGCAAAAAATGAAAATGTAGCACATGGGTGTAGTTGTGCAGAAATCCTCCTCACTTCTGCATTGGCTCTATTTTAGGGCCTATATCTAGGGCCACAAAGATGATTAGAGGGATGGAGCACCTCTCCTATGAGGACAGGCTGAGGGAGCTGGGGCTGTTCAGCCTGGACGAGAGAAGGCTCCAGGGAGACCTTCTAGCAGCCTTCTAGTATCTGAAGGGAGCCTACAGGAGAGCTGGAGAGGGACTCTTTATCAGGAAGGGTAGAGATAGACAAGGGGTAATTGTTTTAAATTGGTAGAGAGGAGATTTAGATTAGATATTAGGAAGAAATTCTTTCCTGTGAGGGTGGTGAGGCCCTGGAACAGGTTGCTCAGAGAAGTTGTGGATGCCTCATCTCTCTAAATGTTCAAGGCCAGTCTGGATGGGGCTTTGAGCAACATGTTCTAGTGGAAGGTGTCCCTGCCCATGGCAGGGGGGTTGGAATTTGATGATCTTTAAGGTCCCTTCCAACTCTACCCATTCTGTGATTGTATTTTGTCCATTTGGCTTCCTGAGCTAACTTATCCCTTGCACTTGTAACCTGAGTTCTTTCTGCCTTTAAACCAGATAGTGTGTGCTGATGATATTCCCCTTGCACCTCTGTAACGTCAGAATGTTAAGTAGGGAAATCAGCTTTTTATGATCATACCCCTTCTCCTTTCCACTTCTACTGGCATGCATAAAATATTCAAAAATATTCCAACAGATAGGTAAAGACAAAAAAGTTAGAAGCTCTACGTATCTAGAGACTCATCCAATTTATGAAGCTAGTTCCTGCTTTTCACATTCTTGATTTCTTCCCTCGGCTCTTTGGAGGTTGGATGATCTGTGACAAGAACTGTATTGCATACTGGTGGTCTTATTGGTAGTCATTAACCTTAGTCTTTTCTGGTAGTAAGACATTTTCTATGCAATACTTCATTATGTGAAGTCAGTTCAGAGCTG
The DNA here is from genome assembly GCA_013398155.1 of Pedionomus torquatus. Classification (NCBI taxonomy): domain Eukaryota; kingdom Metazoa; phylum Chordata; class Aves; order Charadriiformes; family Pedionomidae; genus Pedionomus; species Pedionomus torquatus. Next base: position 61,905 of record VZRU01020771.1, read on the forward strand.
TTCTGCAGGGACCACTCTATTAATATACCTTTATTTTGAAAACTGGAGGTTATTTTTATAAACAGAATTTAGAACAAGTTTTTGTAATGTTTGCTGTATATTCTGGAGGATAGTTCTCTGGCAATGTAGGTGGATTTCTTAGCTGTTTCTCTCATTATGTAATCGGGCTTTGGGAATGACCTGCAAAAAGCTGTGTCAACATACATAAAGGAAGAATGTTAGCTTATTTAAATTTCACCACAATCCTAGTAGTAGCTTGAGGCAAAGGAAGAGCTTAGATATTATCTGAAATTGCTTATGACCTTGTGGGGGAAGACAGAAGACAAAGGAAAATTATTATTTTTATTTTATTTACCAAGAAGAGCCCAATGCTTACCAAATTGATAATGTACTTTCCAAACATTTGTGAAAAAGAAACCCACCTGATTTTTTTTTAAAGATTTTTTTCCCCAGTGTGTCAGTGTCACTTTCAGTCACTGATCGGAGGAAAAATGCCAAGATGCCCAGCAAGTAAATAATGTAGCTCAGGCTGTGATTGTTAATTACAATGAATACTAAAGAATTTGGTGGAAATTATGATCTCTTCTACCCATGAGGAGAAAAAAATAGATCAAAAGGATTAGATGAAGAATACTCAGATAAAGAGAATAAAAAAAAATAAATCCAAAAACTTTCATCTGTGAAAAATCATTGCAATGAACTTTTTATTATAAAGCGCTGAGGGACAAGTGTTAAGGGGTAATTTCCTGAAGGACTGCTCCTGAACTCTAAATTCTTTATGCAGAAGATAGGGCTAAAAGGTAATAATTAATCATTTCCATTTAAATCTTCCAGGCATTGCATGAACAAGATTTAGCTGCATAACTCCTGTGGCTAAATCCCATGCAATGTTGAAAATGTAGATGATAATATCTCCATCAAAAAATTCAGTGCCATGGCAGAAATATTGGAGCCAGTCCCTGTGGGAAAATGGTATGATCTAATGGCTGTCAACTGCTATGAGATATCGCTCTCATTTCTGTGTCCTTGCATTACTCTCAGGTTTTTGCTACTGCACAATGTGGTTCATACTTTCTGTTTATTTCAGTAACATTTGATCACATGGGAAAAGGAAAGTATACTGGTAAAGATATGATAGACCTTTGCTTGAGTAGACCCGTAGCTACACGGTAGAGTTACCACACTAAAAATTATTGGTTCATCATGTGACTACCTATAAGATTAATGTCATGTGACCTCAGAAATGCCTGCAATTCCATAACAGGAAAGTGAGGACTTTGCTATTATGAACTGGATTTTTCCTTTTAAAGTGGTTGCTTTGTTTTGTTGTTGGTATTTTTTTATTATTTTTTTTTTACATCCAAAGACAGACATGCAATTTAATATTTTGATTAAAATACCTATAAGTAATGCCTCTGACATTTTTCTGGCTCTCATCTGTACAACTACTGCAGTAGACTTAATATAATGCTCTTTTTTTGTTGAAATGTTCTATTAGCAAATGATGAACTGATTAATTCTTTGAAGTTGCTGAAACTTCACTATCCCCATATACACATGAAAAGGGTGGTGTGTCTCCAGACAGAAACCCTAGATGTGTAGACTTATTCTCATAAAAATGTTTTTGGATATTTTACTTTGTAGCTTGAATTAAGACAGAGGAGACATAATTGCAACTTGCTATCATTCATACAAACATTTTTCCCGATATGAATGCATACTTGGCTAGCACCATCAAGACAGTGCCTAAACGGGTTTTATTATGAAGGATCACTTGAAAAATGTGTGCTTTTTGTAAGAACTTTGAGTGGTTAAGCTCAACACTGTTGGTAAGCAGCCTAGCACCTGCTGAGCTTCAATGGGATAGGAATACATGTTTCAGAGCTGAGTAAGGCAAAACAGATCATAGAATTGGCTAGGTTGGAAGAGACCTTTCAGATATCTTTCCAACCATCAACCTAATACCTAGTTTGTGAAATAAAGATATATTAATAGAATCATCTCTGCAGAACAGCTCTGAATTGACCTCACATTATGAAGTATTGCATGAACTATTGTGTAGTCTTCCTACCAGAAAAGACTAAGGTTCATGATTACCAACATTACTAGAGTAGAGGTGCAGTCTAGAACAGCCTAGAAACTTTCTGTTGTCTGGTGGATATTTGTCATGCAACAAAGATTAAAATAGGACTGTCACTTCTAAGAAGAGACTGTGTTTTAAACTTCTTTAATATGCACATATTAGATTTTCTTAAAAACGAATTTTTGTGAGAACATTGCCTGTGTTTTCTGAAAATATCATCCAGCTTTAGTATCACAGGCTACACCAGGGTATAAGAAGTAAAGGGGAATTACTCTTGCCGACAACTGGCCATCCTTTCACAAGCAGACCTCCCACCTGTTTAGTCTCTAGAGCTACGTTTCAGACCTGGGAACCACTACGTACAGAGATCAGAAAGCTAGAAGAAATAATTCTTAAATTTGGGGCTGCTCGTTCCTTTAGACGAAGAAAACTGAAGATTTTTTTGAACTGGATGAGCTCAGATCTCCATCCCAGCAATAAAGTTATAATAAATCTGAGATGTAGAGTTCCCATTCCCTATCATGGCATGGGGACAGTACTCTGCAAATGATATATTTAGTCTTTTAAAATTCTAGTGTTACATCACCAAATGAGCTGGAAAAGATTGTGCTATTTAAAAAATAGTGCACACATTTAAATGGATATACAAGCTGAACTTTGAATCCAGAAGATCCTAAAATCCCTATGAAATGTCAGCTTAATATTAGTGTCTGACTGCTAATTCCTTATTTATTATTGAATTATAACCTTGATTATAGATTTCAGTATTTAAAATAACATAAATTCAAGAGAAATAATAATGGGGCTAGTAATGGTGAATAGATCAGATAACTCAGTCAGGGTAGACACCTTATCTTGGTGTTGAAGTTAAAATTTTCTCATCACACCTTCTAAACCCTTCCTTCCTCTTTGAAAAAGTTAGCTTTGTTTCCAGTTTTCTTTACATTTTTAGATGTGTATTGCTCTGTTTCTTATTTGACATAATGTAACTCAGTTTTACGAAGGAAATAAATTTGCATGGTCTTCAATAGGCTAATCTCCTCGACTTTTTTGTGTTCTTCTGTGTAGGTATTCACTTCACCTGTAGCATTTTTGAGCTTGGAATGACAGAGGGACTTAGTTTGAGTTGAATTTAATTGCAGTGCACTGTAATGATTTGAGCCTATGTGTCGCTGTCCTTAGTGTGCATGGACAGGAGAGAGAGAAAGTATTAAGAAACTACTGCATATGTAGTGTTTTCATGGTTCTTTTGCTGCCTCTAAACAAATCTTCTCATCCTATGGAGACTGAGTGGCTTCGTAGCTGTGTGTACTTTTCTGCTTGGGATTCTGATAACAGGCTTTTATACTTTGCTGCTTAAAAGCTGGTGCTCCACCAGAATTGGTCCATTTGCCATTGTGTGCTCTTTGAGCTGGCATACAGCTGATGTTGCTTCATAAATTGTACTTTTTGTTTAACAGCCACCCAGGGATCTGCTGAGATCCTGGAAGATTTTGAAATGAATGACTGAAGGGAAGCTGTTTCAAAGCGATGACTTAGTAGGGTGCAGTACTAACGGGGCTGAGATTCTTGTACAAGAAAGCAAAGCTGGATTTCTAGCTGTCAGAGCACAGAGGCAATTGGTGACACTCCATCCTATCCCTCATCTGCTTCTACCAGAGTGCAGCTGCATGCTGCCATTTGCAGGTAGCAGGCTGCAGGGTACTAAAGCTGGACCAAGCTTCAAAGCTTTGATCGTCACAGTGGAAAAGATTGCCCTGAGCAGACAGTTCTTAAGTGGAACATGCAACCTGCAAAGTTGTGTTTGTTCTTTTTTTCCAGAGTTCTGGTCTGCAGACATGTTCTCTAATGAAGTGCCATGCAGTATGATGATAGCTGCTGGCACAGCAAGAAAAAAGAGGAATCATATTGAAGTCATCAAATAAAACAAAACAATTTAGTAGAAAATCCTTAATGATCCTTTGTAATTAATTAGAAGGAAAACACTGTCTCAGCACTTTTTAAATTGTATTTTTGAAAGGATGGCAGGAAACAGTCTGGTATTATTTCTGCAGGTTCTTTCCGAGTAAATTGTGGACTTCTTTAAGCACATAAAAGAAACACATCTCCATTGTTTAAATCTTGTAAAATTATGGGGTTTAAATTTTGCAATCAATTTCTCATTCAGTGTTTTGAGCATATAAGAAACATACTGAAGTAAGTGTAGCATGATTGGTTGTGACTTCAAACCTTGAAGACCTGAGAGGCTGTCTAAAATACTCCTCATGGAGTTCATTGCTAAGATATTGTCTGTCCTTTTGGGACCTCCTTCTGGCTTCTCCCTTTAGACTTGTGTAGGTCATCAACTGAATCTAAGATGTCCTGTATTTATCAATTACTTAAAAATACATGATTATATATTCAGTCTGAATTTTCATCTCAAAGGTTCTGTCAGATCTTCTCTTCTGTTTGACACTTTTTTGTACTCAGCTTGAGAGAATATTGTACAGGAAGGGATCGAGCTAAGCTCCTGCCCTGGTGAGATGCTGCTCCAGAAAGGAGAGTCTTGGGTTTAGAGACCTTATGACTTCAGAAGCTCTGTAGGCTTCTACTCCTGTTGCTGTGCTTGGGGACCGGTCTGTATTTGGAGCCAAGGAAATGCTGTAGAGCCATAAGGATTACTGCTCAGTCCTGGCAAAACTGAAAGCCATAAGTTATTGCTTGCGTCAGACTTATCATATCTCTCTCTTCTTGTCACCTTCACCAACTTTATCAACCTAATAAAGTGGGAAACATCTTGCCCTATTGTTCAACCATAGCAAGTTGAGGCTTTCTGAAAATTCAAAGATCATGGTTTTCCATTGCTACATGGGTAGCTAGTTTTCATTTATGCCTCTGAAAACCTCCTAAGAAGACCTTAGAACATTTTTAGATAGACTGTTCCAATGTATTACTTCTCTTTAAAGCAGAAGATTCAGGTAACGAGGGCTCTAAACCTGTGTAGAGATGCATGGTGGTTTTCAACAATTTCAACATACCCACTGGTGGTTTGAGATTGCTTCTATCTTTACCTGTGTACCAAGTATCATTTCTTTTAAAAAAATAAGACCTGCAAATTTCCAATTTGTAGTAATTAAAATAACTGACTTCTATAAAGTAAAATAACAAACAAGAATTTAATAAGTAATCATTTACCTGAAGACTATTAATTGTCAATTTTTTAGGGCAAAGTTTGTCAGTGCCTAAAAGACTAATAAAGTATAATTTAGACTTTAGAATCAGAGGTTCTTCTGAAAATTTGAACTAAAAAGTAGGCTATGAATTTGCGAAAAACCAAACCCCTTTAGTTGTTCAGAAAATCCCGACATTGCAAAAGTACTCTGGACCTTACCGATCAAAAAGTCGTATCCAATAAAATAGTACTGTCACTGAGTAATCTATATTACACAAAGGTTTTTTTTAAGCATATCTCTTCTGTAGATAAGTATTACAATAAAATGGATGGTAGCAGTATGACAAACATTAGAAAGATTCCATACTTGCAGACAGGCGATTTCTGTTCTAAAAGGCCAAGACTGCTTCCACTGTGTACAGTTTATTTTTCCTTCTGAATTTCATTGTGCTCCATCAAGAATGCCTGAAATGGCAGAGATAAAGGCATTGAAATAAATGCTATTAAAGCATTTTTTGAGCTTCTGGTAAACTGATTTACATGCAGCAGCTGTGGGGTAGACTGAAACAGTAATTGACCCCATTGGCCTCTTCTGTTTATTCAAGGTGGAGTAGTCTCAGGGGGGCCTGTTCCTCTCTGTAGCATAGGGCTAGATGATTGCAGAGTAATTACAAGGAATTCAGGTTTAGACTTATAAAGATTTGTCACTAGCCAGTGGATATCAATGCCCTCCATAAAATCAACAAGCTTATAATTAGACTGAACTATTTAACAGTAACTAAATTTAAAAAGGCAAATAATAAAAACGTCTACCATAACTTTAAAGAAGTCTGAAAATATTACAAATTCCAGTCAGAGAACAGAGTGCTGATCTTGAAAAGCTTGATGCCAATTATGTGCTTCACTGAATTAAAATGAACTCATATTATTAATAAAGACTCAAACTAGCTCGTCTGCTAGTCCAACCTTTCACCACCTCACATTTTCATTAGAAATGAACTTCTCAATTAAAAACTGCTTCCAAAACAGCACTGAGTTCCAAAATTAAGTTTTCCAGGCTGTGATTCAGTCACATCAACTTAAGTAATACAGAACAATCTTGTGAAATTTGACACTGTGACATGTCATTCTCTCACAGTGCTTCTTGAGTCCTTTCCCATTAAGTGATCATCTTGTTCAGGCCATTGACAGTGAAAACTAGATCCAGTGGAGCAGTGAATTTCAGAAGAATAAAGCTCAGAAATAAGCCAGATGTATACAAAGCATAAAACTTATCAAAAGCAATATTGAAATCTGAACATTGAAATGCAACTGTCAGAGCTCTTCTGATGAGTGCCAGAAGCAAAGGATGGAATGAAAAATATTACAGAAAGCTTTGTGCTTCATTTGTTTTTTCTTATAGTTCAAAGAACATTTTTCCATTGGAACCATTTTTTTCTAATAATCCTTAAGGAAATCCCATTAATTGACTCAAGAACATTTGACACATGAGATTTTTGGACTTATAGGATGCTTGTATTGTGATTATCAAGGCCAGAAGTTGGGAGATGAGGGTTCTGTGGCTAATATTGTACTGGAATACTCCAAGGATTTAAATAGATATTTAGGCTACATGGTACACTTCTTGTTACTCACTATTAATGTGTATTTGTTGGTATTTTTAATCAGAGTCCATTGTTATTACATACCCAAGTTTCTGGGGTTTGGCTTAAATGTATTAGTTACTATCGGTCTGAGTTGTTTAAGCTGTAACCGATCTAAAGGAAGAGTAAAAATGAAAAAAAAAAAAGTTGGTTAGCTAGTTACATATATTGTTATAACATATATAATAAGGTGCTTAAGGAATAGTAAAAATACAATGGAAATGCTGTAGTGTTTTGAAAAGAAATTCTCTGTATAGAGAACTTCTCTGTATAGAATGACTGCAGAAGCAGTTGCATTTGCTCTCCCAGAGGAAGTCAGACACAGTATTTGGGCTAAGTAGATTTACTGCAAACTGAATGATGAACTGTAAAAGAGAAAACCAAAAACTATAATGTGGTGTGTTCCTGGAAGTGTCTTTGAACTGAGTTGGCTTCATGTATACAAATTCATGGAGGTCAAACTTTTTATTGAAGACTTTTTTTTTTTTTATTTGCATATCCTCTTTTTATTTAAAACTAAAAGCTCAATAATTTGTAAATTTGAAAAAGTAAAAGTAGAGACTTCCTAAAATACTCAAATAACTATTTCCTTCAAAGGTAAGACAAAAATTGTACAACAAAAAATGCAAATGCTGTGAGTATTGGCATGTTTTCACTTTTTACAAATTATTCTTTGCACTTAGCCTTTGTTACTCTCAGAAATCCTGAGAAAATTGGGCTTTTGGTGGGCAGGTGGAGACAGGCTGTTCTGGATATTGGAGTGTTGGTATGAGGCTTAGAGGAATCCTGAAGCTGTGGGTAGTGAGGTCCAAAGACCACAATCTAGAAGCTGCTTCAATCATCAGAGGTCCCAGTGGGATGTAAATTTTTGAAATAATTTTTCTTTACAGGGTGACCAAGACAAAGCACAAGTCCGTAATGAGAACAGAAGGAGACTTGATTTTCTCCTTCTTTGCTGAATTTTGATCAAGAATGTAAACAACTGTCCTTACAAAAACTGTCCTGAATGGCCATTTGAGTGTTTTAGTAGTTAAGGCAAAAGTAATCTAAAACATCTCAGCATAAATAGTGTTGTGGATTGCCTTGGATTTCTTATTGTCCAGTAGAAGCCTGGAGACTGAATGGGTCCCTCCAGTAACTTCCGGTTGTAGTGATGAAAATATCTGATAATATTATGACACCATTAGTAATATGTTTGAGAGTGGATATTGTCCCTAAGTTTTCTTGATGTACACAGGATATTTAAAACAAAATTGGTTTGTTTGAGTGTTTTATTCTGCTGTTAAACTGGTAATATTTTGTGAACCATATATTCTTTCTCCCACCCCTCCTTCTGCAGGTGCAATTAAATTAGAATCATAGAATGGTTAGAATTGGAAGGGACCTTGAACATCATCGAGTTCCAACACCTCTGCCATGGGCAGGGACACCTCCCACTAGAGCAGGTTGCTCAAAGAATTCTCATTCTGTAATACATTTGCGTGGTCTTCTGAACCATTCTATCCCTTACAACTCATTATTTTGGTCCTGAAAATATCTCCAGCTGCTGTAGCAACACCATGTGGCTTAATCTCTGTATAAGCAGTACTAACGGCTTTTGGCAGATAATAGGACCTTGTGGAAAGAGAGACATAACCAGACTACTGTTCTCTTTCCTTCATGGCTTGTGTTTGATATACAAAGCATTGAAGAAAAAATGTGTTCTTCCAGTAAGGAATTATTTTGCTCACTTAAAATTATAAATGCTGCCATAAAGTGGTTTTTATAAGTGGCTACCACTAGTACTCTTTGCATTTCAAATTTCAGCTAGCGTTTTAAGGTCCACTTCACTGCAGATACTGAAGAACTTTAATGGAGGATGGCAAAACAGGAAAAGTGTAGTAGAAGATCAAGTGAATGACAGTATCTCTGGGAATCATCTTCCAGCAGAGTACTCCAATAAAATTCTTCCCTGAACTGTTTCGTAACAATTCAAAACTAAGTGCCAATCAACACAGCCCAGAAGTAGCACTGAAAAATTTACTAGGACTCAGAGCAGCCATTTCAAACAAAGGCTTGGAAAGTCTTACAGAGAGACAGATAGATAAGTTTTGGAACATTTGCTTCAGAGGGAAGTAGTAAAAATATATAAATAACAAATGTATAGAAATAAAAAGGAAGAAAAAAACTTTCTTAGAAGCTTTAGCATTATACAATGATGTTGTATTACAGAAATAGCAAAGCCACATGATTTTGTATTTTGTGTTTTGAAAGTCTTAGATCATTTTTCAGCGGGTTTTGTGGGCATTTGTCATCAACAAAGGGGGAAGAGACCTGGAAATCTTTAGTTCCATTCTAGCCTCTTGGAGCAACTGCATCCCTTGGTGTTTCCCTCCATTGGCGTGGTTTTTGCTGAATTTTTTTTTAGTTTTCCTGACAAGGATTTTTCACGTGCATTGCATTTTATTAGACCTAGTTTGTGTACCTGTATATAGTATCTGACTTCCATACCTTCACTTTTGTGTCTGTCTCACTCCTCCAGCCTCACTCTCAGCTATCTCCTAATTTGGGAATTGTTCTTCAACAGCATATCATCTCCCCTTCACCTCTTCTGGGTATTCTCTCTTCTCAGCAGCTTCTGAGTAGACCTAATTCCATTTGCTCTCCATCTTCTTTCTTCAGATGCAAATGTTCTGGGCCTCCATCTGTCTTTTCACCACCCTTCTCCAGTGTCTTTTTCATTTCTCAGGTTCCTAGTGTGTTCCCCTGAAGGACTGGTCCTCTCCCTTTACATCTGAGATTGAGAGCTGCCACTTCTGTATTGTTAGGACTTAGTGATGAGAGCACTGAAACAGCAGAAAAGATTAGTTCAAATTGTTAGACTCAGTTTTGGCACTAATCTGCAATTGCAGAGAAAGGCCTTCTGAGGCCCCTGGAGCCTGTCCAGCACAGACAGAGATGTTGGGAAGTACAGCAGCTGAAGCCCGGGAAGCAATGGCTGAGCGCAAAACCACAGGGCTTGCAAGTTGGACATTTTTGAGTGGCTTTTCATTGAGAGTGCAAAAGGCACAAGATCTCTGCCAACTTGCAACTCCTTATTTTAAAGCATGGGTTTTCTTAAAGAAGGGTCTTTCAGAATCTTTTAACATTCTAAAAGAATGGTATTTCCGCTAGCTCTTTTGACTGAAATTTTCTGGGAAAATTTGGGCCAAGGCAGACACGACACAGATGATCAAAACTTTTTCATGTTGAAAATGGGATTTTTCACATTGAAAATGGAGACATTACTTCAGCCTTATCTGATTCTCACCTTGATTCTTAGATTGCTAAACTGTATAGAGAAATTGTTTGCAAAACAGCAAAATTGATGTGGAACTTTGTGATATTTTATCGAGAACTGCCTTTTCCCCAGTCTCTTTCAACACATAGTTGTCCATTGTTCATTAAAAACTAAATGTCTTCCAGTATGTATCTCCTACACATGAATAGATCTTGCCTTTATGGGATGTATTTACTTTAGGCATTCTGTGGGATGACCTGTGCTCTGCTGAAATCACCTTAACAGGGACAATTAGGTTTAGTGCAAGTGACTGGGAGTTTCTTCAACCTATTACCTGGCAAGTTGTTGAACTGTAGGAGGGAATGAATGGATTCTGTAGTAGTTCAATATTCTTGTAGTCATAAAGAAATTGTTTTCTTAATTTCATTCCCTTCTTAGAACACAGGCGTGACTATTATAAGCTATTAAATATTTAATCTATAACTGTGCTATTTTTAAATGTTCATATCTGTACAACAGTGCAAGTCTTTTTAATTGAACTGGCTCTGGTAAAAAATGTATACACACAGCTTATACTTCATACTTCATTCCTTCTTTCCTTCTTTTCCCTGCCTCCTTGTTGGTTTTTTTTTTATTTTTTATTTTTATTTTTTTTTTATTTTGTGGAAAGAAGCAAATAATTCTGAGCACAGAAATAGTTTTGTCCTCTAACTTTGTAAAGCTTGCAGAAAGAAGTTAGCGTGTTTGTTTCTACTGTGACAAACACAACAAAGTACAGCAAGCTGGTGTGGCATGTGTTGTTCCATGTGTGGCTGTGCAAAACATTCAGTGCTTTTCTACCAGTGTGAAATATGTGAAACACTTTTAGAGAAAGATATTAAACTCAACAAGTTTCTAATTCCCAGTTATAAAGTTTTGATGTCTTTTTCTATATAACCATATTTGTCTTTCCCTGGACTTGGAATAACAAGAAGGAGTGAGTAAGCACAAAGAATTCATAGGCACAAGGACTTGCAATAGCCTTGCCTTTAAATGTAAAGATTGAAGATTTGGCAAAGGGGTTGTTCCTAGATGCAACATTGAGTTTAGGCAGGGCTGATAGCAATTAAGATTGTTAAGACTTCTTGTCTGTATTTTGTGTAGAGTATTAAATGAAGACCAGATCACCTGGTATTCATTGACACTTGACGTTGAACTGAGGTCCAGGAACGAGTGGGTATGGAGGCTGACTGACCTCCCCATAGAGCTCATATTAGCTGAGCTTTTTGATTGGGTTGTATATTGAAGGCAAGGCATAAATCTTGTCTATTCTATACTTCTATAGAATATAGTGGCTAAATGAAATACGCTCTCCTCCAGACCTCATGACGGCATTAATTAAACTAAAAGAATTTTCGCTATCCAGCTATCAGTAAAATCTTGTTCCTCTGCTTTATTAGTTGTTACATAATGATGAACATTCCAGAAAAGGGGATCTGTTTTATCATGTATGTGTATTGGGTTTTCTTCTTATCAAAGGGTTCCCTAACACCATTGTAAACGGAAGATAAAGACTGACATTTTTTTTCCCCAACAATATAGTCTGGTTTTGTAAATGGCTGAAGACGTTTGATGTTACTTACTATGTGTGGAAGAAGAAGTTTGACCTGGGGAAGGATGTCAGCAGAGGGTGGAGAGCACATAAGCATCATTAACCATTTCATAATTTAATGTTTGTCTTTTAGGGGAGTCCATCATATAATTTAATGTAATGCAGTCTGCAACAGTGAAAATGCTGCTGTTTTCTTCATTAATGCATTACTTCATTAATTAAAGTTTTGATAGCAAGTAGCTGTATTGACAAGTTCTAGATCTCCTAGGAAACTATAGTATAATTTTGTAAATTAGTAAATTCTGTCACTCAATGCAGTCTTGCTTATGGCCTTTTTTTTTCTGTAGAAAAAACACTTGTCTGGGATGGCTATGTGAATAAACCCCCTTAAGAAAGAACATGGAATGTATTCTATCATTTATTTGCTATTACTTGTAATAAAAAAATTATTACAGCATTTATTATATCAAAAGTGCTAGATGAAATTATCTGGGAAAAAGTTCATTATTCACAAAATCTATTTTTGGAAAAGTTTATGGTCAACCACTTTTGTTTTTTCTATAGCATTTACGTTAGAAATGAAGTTTGGATGCAGATATTCTAGGTCTGTCTGTTTTTTCTATCCATGGTCTTTGATTGTTTAATTCAGAAATGATACATTAATTTCTGCTTCTCAATATATGTCTGAAAGATACAATGTCATGCAAATTGGTGATTTCCCATAGCTGGCATTGTAAGAAGGAGCATGCAAAGTTTGTGGCATCCCCCTTTGCCTCCACAAGGAGCTGCTTCTGCATACTTAGTTTTTCATTCTTGACTCATAACTCTGAACTGCCAGACTGGTTATTTAAATTGTAACTGCCAGTTGATGGGCAGAAGGAAAAAAGTTTATGTATCCCTATGAATTATTAAATAGCATACCAAGATGTCACCTCGTAACATTTTGTGAAAATGCCATGATATTCTAAACAGTTGTCTGAAAAACATGTTGAAAATGGATGCATTTGCAAGTTTGTAGACAGCTATTAATGGCTTTGCTGATAAATTACAATAACTAATTTACTTCATGAATTACACCTTTTTCTTAGTTAAATATCTTCGAATATCTGTAACTCAGATTAAGATTTTTTTATCTAAGAGGTCTGTGTGCGATTTGAGCTGAGTACAGTTAGTTCCTTACTGCTGTTTCTATTCTAAGTTTGGATATTTATAAGAGAAGTGTACATATTGCTGTATAAGCTTGAACTGCTGTTTTGTGCAGGACAGGAAGGCCAGCCTTTTATTGTGTGAGCACCCAGGAAGGTCACTGAGATAATTTCCAGTTGGTTTGCTATGCACCCTTGTGCATGTTCCTACCCTGATATGCCCAACAGAAAATACAAGATAAGTTGTTTTTTCACTGAGTGATAAGCAACATCACCCTTTTATGAGCTAAAGTCATGTGCAGTTACTATGGAATAATTGATGATATTTAGCTTTCTCTGCAGTGAGGTGTGCATTTGTCTATTGTTTACTTGTTTCAGAATAAAGTACTGTGAGGCGCTTATGAAACATACGGGAAGGAAAAGTTTATTCTTAATTTCAATGAGATATTATTTATGGAGCTAAAGGGTATAAATTCTGGATTTATTTTTGTAATACCTTGAAACAGGAGGATGTATGCATTTTATCCAGTTCTCACTGGATAATAAACTTATATAAACTGGATATAAACTTATATTTCTTCTCATTATCTGTAGATGTCTAATCTGTCTAGTTTCTGGTGTGAATACTTGAAAGAAGCCATCAAAAATTCACTTTCTGTATTCATTCATTCATGCTGATGAAACTCAATTAAATGAATATTCACGTCACAAGACAAATGTATTTAAAAACTTTTTTTTTCTTTTCCTTTTGCAGTATTTGCTGTTTCTCATAGAAATCCCAACAGAACATGTGAGTTATCAGAAAGTGGATGAATGATTACCCTCTAGAGGTAGAGTTCAGTTGGGGAAAATTCCAAGATATGGAGAACAGGTATCAGTGAACACAAACAATACTGCTGTGTGGAGAAGCGAGTTGGGATTACTCAAGGCTCCCATAAATACATACAGTAAGTACAGTTTGAAAGTTAAAGGGGCTCCTTTGGGCAGAAAATCTGTAGCTTTAAACAAAGTAATTTTCCTGAGAACTGAATCTGAATCTCAAAGCAAACTTGATCTACATAAAATTCGGCCAAAGAATCTCCTAACAAGTTCAAAGTAAGACTTAGTGCAATTGTACCTTAATGCAGAAACCTTCTGCATTTTTGTGGCTAACAGGAGCTATATGGAATTTATATAAAGGCATTGCCAAGTAATCGAACAGTGTGAGCTGTAGAATTCTTTGGTATTTGTCAACACTGAAAAGCAGGTGTGAAAAACATTGCTGAGCTAAGCTAAGACAGGCATTACTCGATGTTTTGGTAAGAAATTAAACTTTTTTTGGGAAGCAAACTGAAAATCAACTCAGGTCAGTTCTGTAAAGAAATATGAATATGAGATATTTTGTTTGGAACAAGTAATATGTTTAAAATTATATTTTTAAATGCTATAAATCAGAAAGACATTGTTTTGAAATTTCCCACTTTTTAATTTTTTGGACTGACACACACTTTCTCAGTCAAATCTCAGTGTCCAGTGAGTGTTTTTTTTGTTTTGTTTTGGGATTTTTTTTGTGTTTTTTGTTTGTTTGGCTTGGGTTGTTTTTTTTCAAATTGGTTGAAGTCTGAAGCAGGTGTGAACCTGTAAAGCTTTATGAGCTCAATTTTTGTAAAGACATTTCTGTTTTTTGTTGATTGGCATATGAGGGGGCAGGTAAATTGCTAATAAAAGCTGCACAAAAACTTTACTGCTTTTCTAGAGCTGTTATTCGTACTCAACAGTACAGCCTTTCAGTTTGAAAAGCAGTGGCCTATAATTTATACTCAGTGTATGATCTAAAACAGCTTTATGGTCTTTAAAATTATTTTGAAACTCAAATGGGATAAAACATCCGTTTTGAGCCTCATGGGCACAATGAACTCGGTCTGTTCTCTAACTTTTTTTCATCAGGGCTATTGTGATATCAAACCAGTGAGAGCTCAATAAGGTATGATAATCTACTGATGATAAAGTCAGTTAGAGTAGAAAGTGCCAGATTGTTTTCTTGCAGAATTTTATATCAGAATTCTTGCAGAATTTTATATCAGAATTGTCATTTGAAGGTCTAATGGATATTTGTTTTCCATTAGATGTTCATGTTCTATTTGTTTCCTGTGGGATACCTATTTGTGTTGTGTTTTTTTTTTTAAACCTATTTGCATCTGTTATAAAGGGATTATGTATTTAATGCCTGATTCATGCCAGAGTAATCCAGTAATTATTCTAAAGGTGTCATTGAAACTCTGCCAGTGTTAAACTGGCATGTAGGAATAGTACCAAAAAACCTGTTCTGGTAGATACAGTGGATGATCTGCTGCTTTTTGTTACTGAAGAACCTCAAACTTTTGTGTGTGCTTTCTAACAGCCATACATATTTGGAAAACCTTTTTGGGGTTATGGTTAGCTATTATAATTAAAAGATAGATATAACAATGCAGAATACATATCTTTTCTGTTTGCTCTCTTGTGCAACTGCAGCACTTTCACTGGTTTAGTTCCTTCTTGTGTGCAAACATAGGAAGCTGCTTCTATAAGGTAGGTTTGCTTTAGGGTGTCCATTAGCATTTCCCAAAGCAGTTTGTGTCCTTTCTTGTGTGATAGGAGAGGTATCGATCAACTGCCTAGTAAGTTAAATGTTTGCAGCTTTATCATGTAAACTTATGCTTTCCCTGGAGATTGTGCATTCAACTGCTGGGACTCAATGCCGCAATATTTCTCTACTACTGACAGAGAAATCAGCATTCTGATTTCTACCAGCCTTCCAGTTGATTTTTGTAAATTCTGTACTATAGAGCAGTACACAACTATAGAATTCTTAAGAGATTTTGTTGCTTTATTTTTATCTGGCTGCTGTAATTTCTCTAGCCTATACGGGCTTGTCCTTAACCTATTTTGTCTGCTGCTCTGAGAAGAAAGAGAACCTTGCCACTGTTAAGTGTGTTATCTGCACATATGATCTATCTGTAGATTTCTGAGTTAAATGTTAAATGACAACATGTCAGCTTCTCATTTCCAGAGAAATTATCCCACGTTACCTTGGCAGTGCTAATAGTTTACAACATTCATGGTCTGTAATGGGCTATTTGCCTTAAAGGGCTTTGACAGTTTTGTTGAACTTAACATGTATTCAGTTAAGAGATGATCTTTCTTCACTACATCACTTGCCATTGGAATAGGTCACATTTTGATGAGATGTGTTTGATTTTCTGACTGTGAAATTGCTGCATAAATCTTCCTTTATGTTTACACATTTTTCAAACGATCCACTGTATTATTCTGAGAGCAAATACCTAATTATTTGCTGCTGAAAGCCATGTAAGAACACCTCTCTGTATTTCTGAAATCCTTCAGTGATATCTGCCATGGTAACTTTACATCCAAAATGAATAATGCAACGGAAAGTGATTTCATTCCAAGGCTTTGTGATGAGACAAAAAAGTGAAGTTGGATGCCTGGGGAGGTCTTCAGTGGCTTTTTTAAGGTTATGCTGCCGTGGCTGAGAAAGTGACCTAGCTGATCAGTTGACTTGTTTTACTAAAGTATATCCAGGTCTGGAATTGGGCAATTATTGATGTCATTGATATCAAGTCAAGCTGTACAGGTATTTCTACACCTCTCAGACACAGACCCCTGGAGAGATTGGTTCTGAAACTGATTCTTCTTACAGTGTTATGTTTTCCAGTAGCATATTGGAGGAGATAATATTTAGAACAAAAAACACTGTGATGCATGGAGCTTGCTTATGCTCTACTGACTAGTATCATTGTGATAGTATTTGTAGGGATGCACAGAAGAAATATTCTTGGGAAGTCTTGCACTGCAGAATGATCTGGAGCTTTCTGCAGGATTTGGATGTTTCTTAAAGCTGTCTTCAGATAGTAGGTCTTGGTTATGACAGTGCAGGACAGCACAATTAGGTGATGAGCAATCAACGTCATAATGCCTGTTATTTTAACACCTGCACACCTGTAGTAGGATCAGTGTATAGTGTGCAAAGCCAATAGACATTTGTGTAAAGTGGAAAAAAACCCCAAAATTAAGAAAATATGTTTAAGAATAACTACTGTCAAGTAAAAATTTCTCTAAGCATGGATTGAAGGTTAATATGAGGCTGGCTCTTCACAAGCAGTAGTGTTTGAAGCCTCTTCTGGAGCTGCAGCAATGTTGTCTGAAGCTGTCATGATAACACTTAGCTCCAGAGCCATTCACTTTGTTTGCCATTTTTGAATTTTATCTTACCTGAATGCCACCGTACTGTGAGTGTGTATGATCAAAAATAACATGACGTGAACATTGTGCACAAGAAAAGGTTATGAGTACCTTAATGCTCAAGGAATTAATGAACATGGTAATGGGAAAAGTCTACAACAGACAGGAAACTGTTTCCATGAGTTGGTATCTGAATTCCATGCATATTTCTTCATCTGCATCTTTGGCTATCGTCCAGCTGGCAAATCTACTTTTTTTGGTTTTAAAATGCATACAATAGTTTGAATATGGACTTTATATGTGCAAGCAGAGCAGCTGAGCATATCAGCTCCACTGAGCATCTGACAATGCCCATAAAGTATTTTATGAATATGATGCTAATTCTATTCTACCTCTTGTTTGGATCTATGAAAGGGAATTTTCTTAAGATGAGTCTTCAGCCATTAGTGCTCATGTCTGAAAAATGGTAACAGACATATTGCCTGTAACTTGCCCATATGCCATGTGTTAGGTGTCAGGTGGAAGCATCCTTACTTCTCTGTAGGATAGGAAGGAATACTGTGAATTTCAACCTGGCTATATTCAGAACCCACTGAGTACATTTTTTTGGCCAGAGGGCATCCCATTAAGAAGCATAAGGAAAGTCTCTTGCAATTGCTAAAGTCTTTTCTTGCTATAATCCCTGCTGATCCTGGGAATCTGAGGTAAAAACTAAAACCAGATCTTTTTCTGGCTTTGCACAGTTCTGTGACAATGCCTTCAGGGCTACTAATGTATTAGGGAAAAATACTGCCAAGCTTTTCACAAAGTAACATTTTTTTTCATCAATATAGCAGCTGGTTTTAATGACGATTATGAGATAGTGTTGCAGAAAGTCAGGATGGCAGAATCTTACTTTTTTGATGAGTGGCAGCTGAATAACTTTAATTCCAGCTGCTTAGAAAGGAACCAGAAATGTCTAAAGCTAGAAAAGAATCAGGATATTTTGCCGATAAAGACTTTCCCTTCCACCTTCCATAACACCCCTAATGATCTGATGTTTGCTATACCAGGCAGATTATCCCTGCAAGCTGGTGGGTGAATTATTTATCTACATGTCCATTCACAGTTCTGCACTTGTATCAACTTTGGTACATATCTAGTCCTCATAGTGTCAGGTTACATGCTCCCTCTTGTTGGGATGTTTTATTCTATATTAGTGTAGCACTTCTGTAGTCATCAGGAATATTTGTAACCTTGGTGAGAAGCCACTTAGCTATTCCTTGATAAATAATTAATAAATATTACATCAAGTGCTGGCATCTTGTTTTAGCCTGTTGAATTACATAGGGAAAACTTTAAATGTAGCAAACATTAATTCATGAATGAATCTGTTTGGTTTATTAGCCATTTCAGTTTCCACAATTGACCTGCATCTGGGTGAATGGAGTATTTCCATTCTGAAAATAACTAGTGACATTCATGTGTTTGCTTTCATTTCTTCTGTGTTTCTGCCACTGCTCGCCATTCTTCCATGACAAGGCTGTCCCCCAGCTTGCTTTTTCGTGTTTCAGATCACATAAAGGTGGTGACATTCTACAGACAGATAATACATTTGTTTACTTTTCAGTTTACCGAATGCATCTACCAGCATCTCAAGGTGCATAAATTTGTTAGTGAAAAAGCTATCAGAGAATACTGAGCATATCAGGAACAGAATTACAGCGAGACAGATCACAAAATCACTTCTACTGCAGCTAATGGGATGTCCTTGCAAATATCCTGACAAAAGGGCTGTCTTAAGTTCTGTACTAGTTGTGCTACCAGAAGCCATGCTGACTGTGGGGTGACAGCCTTTGTAAACTCTGCAGGCAAATGCTCAAAGTGCAAGGGCAAGCTGTAGTTACCTATTGCAGTGACTTACAGCTGCATCCATTGATTTCCTAGTGCACAAATGAGAGATGACATCAGATGAGCTTTGTGCTAGACTTGATTAAATTGGATGCTGCACCAGAGAGAAAGGATTGTTACAGGTTCTAAGAAAACATGTAGCACAAAAGACTAGGCTGTGCTCTGTCAGCTGAACCTGACAGCACTGCTCGGTGAGAAAAACCTTTGAAGATAAAGACTCTCATCTGATGTACTTTGTATACATCAAGCTTATGGTTGTTTAAGATCTGGTTTTGGTGCTGAATGTGTTTGGATAGAGCAATATGAGTGACTGCTAATATTTCAGATCTTATACTGAAGCTTCTTATTACATATGCACAATGCACCAAGTGCACATTCCTTTCATTTCTAGGTGCTGTAAATTAGTATATGAATCTCAGCGTGTAATGTGATAGCATTTTATTCATGTTGGAAGTAATGGTTGTATTATGTATTTCATGTCCAAAGAGAAATAGCATGACTTCAGGCTACAGAAATAAACAGTATGAAACATTATTGTTTGTGATGTTGTTGATGTTTTAATTGCAGATCATTAATCTGTGTTCTTCAACTCCAGTGTTGGTGGAATTATAATTAGTCCAGTGTGTTTTGCTGAAATGTAGAAAACAATCAGTCTGCCACTAATGATAGGGCATGTGGGACTCCAAAACTGAGTATCAAGTCAGTACTTACGTTCCACAGTGCATATTTTTTTTAATACTGATTTCACTGGAGAAAATTATACTTATCAGGAGAATAACTTAAAGAAAACTTACAGAAGTTGAAAAACAATCTCAAAAAACACCTTGCATGTTTTATTTATTACCATTTAAATGCTAATTATATAATAATGTAATTGGTATGTCATGGTACAGTGGAAGAAAACTTTAGATATACAAGTTTCTGGAAATGTAAATGACGTCATTATAATTGATCCTAACTATGGCCTTCATCTCTTGTGTGTATGTTTGCCTAGGCAATTAGAAGTAGATATACTTCATTTATTGTGTTACTTTTATATTCAGGCAAAGATCAGTTTCATCATAAGTCACACATATCACTCAAATGATAATGTATGTGCACATATGCATTCATGAAATTTAAAAACTGTGTATGTTTTTCACGATAATTTATGTTGTAGATCCAAATCTAGTTCTGTTCTTGGACCAAGCTCACTTAAAGTTTAAGAATCATTTGTTTGTTTTTCAGCCTTTTATCTAGAAAAAAGATGATTGATAATGCCAACCAATAAACCAGCACAGTATCACATTCTCTTACATCATGCAAATGGAGTTTAAGAACTGCAGATTAATTGTACACTTGTACAGCTTGTTCAATATGACAGATGAGCACTAAAGTAAATATCTAAGGGCTATAAAGCAGCTTTTACGATTTTGTATTTTCCACAGTGGTGGGGTTTTGCTAGTGTGGGGAAAATGCTCCAGCAAATCAAGACATGACTATAAACTTCCAAAACTGAGTTGATGTTAATACAAGTATGGAAGATCCTTATTTTATTTCATCTCAGTTTAGCTGAAATCAACCGGAAAAACGTTTTAATTAAAAAGATGAGTCTTTCAGAAATGACTGATGAGTGTCCCACTAAAGGTTTTGCACAAGATAACTGCATTGGCTTCAAATGCATTTAGATCACTGATACATTCTACTCCTAAGCATCTACAGTCTGATCTGGCTCTAGATGAAGTCATTGAGATACTGCCACTTACTGCAAGAGACAGTCCCTGTTTGGTGTAAATCGGTGTTTAAATAACTTACCCTGGCTAAGAATCCATCCCCTTCTGTTTAAAGAATAAACTTATTTCCTAGTTAGCACTGGTTCTGTAAAATTCCGTGAACCTACTTTCTGCACTAAAAAAAACTGAGATAAATTTGTATTCAGGTTAGCACAGAAGCAAAGAATTGTTTGTTCAGAAATTATTTGGTATAATTCTAAAACCAGATGTTGTTTCCACACTAATCTCTATAATCAATGATGACGTTCCTATTGCTAGCAGACAGCTGAAAGTCAAGCTCTTACTGACTGAATTTTCAGCAAGAGTCCATTTCAGCTCAGTTTCAGATGCAGCGGAACAGCAAAATTATGGAAGTTTTGTGACTGAATGAAGTACTTATTGTAGCTGTAATGGTGAACAAAATTTTGCATTTAATGTCAGTTCACTTTGACCATCAATCTAATTGTGCTAGCATTAATGTCTGATGAATGACCTGCATGAGTATGAGATTAACAAATAGATTGTTTAAGTTATGGAATCTACTTTTATAACACAGTTTAACTACCAAACTTTAAAGTGTGTTAGTTTACCATTAGCACTTGATTCTAAAACAGTTTGTGGGCATATTCTAAACGGGGGTACCTGCTTGGCTAGTGGAATATACCCAGCTTTTAAACCTGAACTGAAACAAAGCCAGGTGTATACGTCTATCCACAGAGGCATAAATAATAATAATATATAATGGTGATTTAAAACACGCCCAGAATATGCTAAAATTTAGAAATAACACTTTGATTGTCTTTTGTCTGTTGCCAAGCAGTGAGAAGTCTATAGCTGAAGTAAGGTGTCATGAATTAACCCAGTTAACACTTTATAAATCATTCAAAAGAGAGGAGGAGAATTCCTACTACTTCAGAACCAGCTGTGTAATGAGTTTGACAAGCCAGAGAAACTCCTAACAGGGATTTTGTCACAAAGAATTTTATGTGGGAATTTGTTCCAGAAATTCTGATGTGTTCTGGTTTGAAGCGTCAAGAGGGCGAATATATAGCATTGGCTACTATGTGATATAGGAGTTGTTAGAAGTCACCCATTGGTGGTGTTAATGCTTCCCAACTGCAAAGCAGATTGGGACTGGGTAGCTCATATGATGAAAATTGATGTTGGAACAAACCTCGGCAGCTGTATGACTTTTGCTGGTATTGTTAAGACAATGCTAATTTCATTGGTTCATTCAGTATTATCATACTGACTAGAGGTCCTGCAGAACATCTATACAACCTAATATGTCTTTCCTTTGTTGTTGAGCACATTTGCTGTATTTTGTGAGATTGCCTAGCTCCCTGACTGCGGAGCAGTGGTGTGTCTTGGCAGAATGTGCCATTGCTTTTAACAAGTTACACTTCAAAGCATTGTGCCATGTTGCACTCAAACTATACTCTGTTTATACTAAAACAGAATAAATCCTTTCACTTTCATTTGCTTTTCACTCTACACCTTCTCTAGGAAGGATTAAAGGCAATCAGCTTTTTGGCTTTCAGTTTTGGCTTCCCGATATTCAAAAAAGTGAAAAAAGAGGACCCAGGAAACTACAGGCCAGTTAGTCTCACCTCTGTGCCTGGCAAGATCATGGAGCAGATCCTCCTGGAATCTCTGCTAAGGCACATGGAAAATAGGGAGGTGATTTGAGACAGCCAACATGGCTTCACCAAGGGTAAATCCTGCCTGACAAATCTGATGGCCTTCTCTAATACTGCCACAAACTTGGTGGACAAAGGCAGAGCAATGGATGTCATCTACCTGGACTTATGCAAAGCATTCAATGCTATCCCGCATGACATCCTAGTCACCAAATTGGAAAGTCATGGGTTTGATGGATAGACCACTCGGTGGGTAAGGAACTGGCTGGATGGCCGCACTCAAAGGGTTGTGGTCAACAGGTCAATGTCCGAGTGGTGTCCCACAAGGGTCAGTGCTGGGGCCAGTACTATTTAACATCTTTTTTGGAGACATGGACAGTGGGATTGAATGTACCCTCAGCAAGTTTGCTGATGACACCAGACTTGGTGGTTTGGTTGACATGCTGAAGGGAAGGGATGCCATCCAGAGGGACCTGGACAGGCTTGAGAGGTGGGCTAATGCAAATGGCATGAAGTTCAACCAAGCCAAGTGCAAGGTCCTGCACCTAGGACACGGCAATCCCACGCACAACTATAGGTTGGGCAGAGAATGGCTGGAGAGCAGCCCTGAGGAGAAGGATTTGGGAGTTCTCATGGATGAGAAGCTCAACATGAGCTGGCAGTGTGTGCTGGCAGCCCAGAAAGCCAACTGTATCCTGGGCTGCATCAAAAGAAGTGTGACCAGCAGGTCACAGGAGGTGATTCTCCCCCTTTACTCTGCACTCCTGAGACCTCTCCTGGAGTACTGCTTCCAGCTCTGGAGTGATGAGGCCCTGGAACAGGTTGCTTAGAGAAGTTGTGGATGCCCCATCTCTGTAAGTGTTCAAGGCCAGGCTGGATGGGGCTTTGAGCAACCTGTTCTGCTGGGAAGTGTCCCTGCCCATGGCAGGGGGGTTGCATATTTAAGGTCCCTTCCAACTCTAATGATTCTATGAAGAGAACAAAGCAATGGTTTTAGAAAAAGCTAACCTCTCCTCCCAAAACCAAAGCACAAGTTTCTGCATGCAAGTTGGCAAGGTGCAGATCTTTTATTCTTTTTCTGACTCGGGCAGCTCCATGGAAACCTTGTTACAGAGTTTTTGGGATCTCTTCTTTTATTATGGGGAATATTTCCACTCACAACAATATGAATTGCATCAGGATTAGTATATGTGTTGTTGCATATGTTCTCTTTTATCTGTTAATAAACTAAGTTCCTGTTGCTGTGGGAGAAAGAAAGTCTATGAATTTCACACGTTCACTGAAAAAGGTCAGTGTAGTATTTTAGATAGAGAAGTGCAGGAGCAGAGTTGTAGGCAAAAAAGAAATGGTAGAAGTAGGTGTCCCTGCCCGTGGCAGGGGTGTTGGAACTCGATGATCTTTGAGGTCCCTTCCAACTCTAACCATTCTGTGTTCACGTAAAGGTGTAAGTACAGAAATGCTGATGCCAAAATGACTGGAGAATCAGAATGAGAAACTGCCTGAATGGAGAAAGGGTGGGAGGGAAGCAGGAAAATGAACAAAGAAGTAGATGAAAGAAGTGTACTGAGGAGAAAAACTATTTCTTAATTACACTATGAACTTTCTCATGCAAGGCTTGGATCTCACTGTAATTAAAGTAATTGGCATGTAGCAGTGTGATACAGATGGAATTCAGACACATTCTGTACTGGGCAAAGAGGGTTTAAATTTGCATTTGCTAGCTAGCTGGCAAAACAGCTCTGTTTTTTTCTTCCCCCCCCCCCCCCCTTTTATTTCATTGTGTACAAAAGGAAGATTGGGATTACAGGGCTGTTAAGAATGAGAAGGCATGTGAATGCAAATAGCTTTGTTTCTCTTTAGGCTCAACTACATGAACAATTATGCTCACCTTGCATTCAAAAGGAGGTTGAGCTCCTGCAGGAATGTCCCTATGATAAATCCTCATAATATCTTAGAGACTAGTTAGTTGTTTGGGGGCAATTTTGTCTAGAGTGGAAGTAAATAATAGCTAGACCCCTCAGCAGCTAATGTAGGTCCTCTTAAAATGACTGGAGTGACACTGGATGAAAATCTGGCCTCTTACTCTGTTTCTGTTTATTCAGTGAGTCACCACCAGATTTGCGGTTTAGAAGGTGAAAGCATGGTAAATGACAGTGGATTTGCAAGACAAAATGTAGTCACCACTGTTGAAGAAAAAGCAACATGTGCTAATTAAACAGATCATGAGAACAAAGTAACAAAGTACTTTCTTGCTTCTTCCAAAAAAATCACAGCTCTTAAAGTCTGATCTGTGTCTGGAGACTCTCCTTGCACATCCATTGATCAAGTCTGTCTTCACAACAGAGAAAAGACTGAGGAGTTATAAATGAAATTCTTATTCAGAATGCTAAGCTTGCTCTCTCAGGCTTTGTCATTCCTTATTTCTGTTGTTCACAGCCTGAGAATCCCAGTGAGTGAGCCACCCATGGACCATTAGGAAGGATGGGAAACCTTGACTTTCCCTCCCCTCCACCACCCCCCCCAGAAAAAAAAATCGGTTATCCTGACTGCTTCAGATGTCAGTGTGTTCCAATCACATGCAAGTAGCATGAAAACAGTGGGGTGGCAGTTCTGTAATATGCAAAGATTACTCTGCAGTATTAGCTTTAATGTCTTTCATATGGATGTCATAGAAATTCCACTGATTAGCAGGCTGCTGTGGCTTTGAGTCTAAGTTTTGTGACATGCTCTTGAATTTTAAGGGTTGGCTTTTCTGTGTGCACAACGGGAACAGTTCAGAGCCTTAGAGGACAAATGGTGAGTGTCCTGACCACTGTTATTTCAGGTTGTCTGTGTTCTAGTAACAAGTGCCTGTCTTCTGCAAATCATTATGTCTGTCTGCTTGCCTGCTGCTTCAGTCCCATAAGGTTTCTCTGTGATTACTTCAGTCTGCCTAAATAGGTCAAAGAAGGACATTATGCTGTTAATTGATGAAAAAGTTGTTTGAAGGCCTTTGGTTTTTTTTGATTTATCTTCAGTTCCTATGGGGAAATTAATATTCCAGGGGCAAACATACTCAGGTCATCTCTGCCCATGGGTTAAACACAAAAATTGTGATCAAAACCACTGGGGAGTTTCCTGGTAGAAGAAGATCATTCTCGTAGGTGACAGTATCCTTTTTCTTCACCTTAGTGTTAGTAACAGTTGGAACTCCATAGTAAATCCTTTGAAATGGTAAGGAGTTCAAATGTGACTATGGTATTTCATTTCATCCTGTCACCCAAACAGAGGGTGAAATGCCAGGAAGTGCACAGCTCTCTCTTTCCCTTGTCAGTTCTTCTGTCTCTGCAAGCAAAGAAAACCTTAGCTTTCTCTTTTTCCAATGAGTTAGTATCAGTCTGTCTTTCTCTGAACCTCTTGTGAGATCGAAGGGAGGGGTCATTGGATGGGAGATCTGCGACAGCACAAGCTCAGCAATGGAGAAAAAGCACAGTAGAATGATTTCCCTCTGCTCAGTGACCCACCTGCCAGAGTGGAGGTCAAGCAACTTGGCACATCTGTAGGTGTACAAAGCTGAAAGGAGAACTTACTTTGGAGTGCCTGAAAAGAGGCTCAGTTCTAGCCCCTTCTCATTGGGAGCAGTAGCTCTGCTGGAACCTAGTGCAGCTAACCAGGTGCTTTAATTAAAACAATGCTAATTTAGCAAGTTACAAACTCTGTGTAAGAGTCAGAAAACTATGTGTAAATCATTATAAAGCTTATTTTCTCAGACACTATTCCTTATTGAATGTTTTCCAGACTTTGGTGGTGGAACAAAACCAGTGGTGATTAGTGGTGGAGATCATACATGTTCTGCATAAGTTTGGCACATTTCATAGGTCTAATTATTTATTAGAACTGCAGATAGGCATAAACATAACTTGAGTCAGTGAGATACAGACTCAAGTGTACTTTTAAATATTTTTCTGGGCTGCAGCTGTATATACAACTAGGGCTTTTCTTCTAGCCAGGCTGCACAAGCTTTTGAAGTTGCGTGAAAGGCATCCTGAAGACACTGAAAATTGTTTTATTTTAAAAAGCTTGACCTGGATTGAATAGTTGCTACTCGAAATCTCCGTGATACTTAATGTAATTTAGTGAAGTAGTTACTGGGTGATTTGTGATGTGGAATTGCTTTATGCCTTTGCTTGGACATCTACAGGTGTAGCCAAAGCCATGCTATTTAAAATATATCTCTTCTTATGTGCAAAGTGAGTGTATAACTTTTTGTAGGATGTTTCTTTTAGGTTTTTAGCTTTTTTAAATTGTTCTGTATTACTGTTTTTAAAATATACTCTGTTTATGGCATTTGGAGTTAGGAATATAAGCAGGAAGGCTGTGGGATTAATAGATGGTGCTCTCTGTGCTTAGAGCTGCATTTCCTGTCATCCTTTTGTGTGTCTGACAGATCTGGTATTTTATGGGGGAAAAGTTATAATTTTTTTTTAAAATTAGGAAAACAAGTCCAATGAATCCTGCTAAAAGGCAGTCTCATGCTGTTGTCATTAATGGCTTCCCCTGAGAAGCTGGCAAATTGATAAATTAAGCTTTCCCTCTGTGACAGCCTTTCACACGCTCAAGATGTAGTCCCGCTTTAGTTTTCACCAGCATTAAATCAATCTACTATAGAAATACTCTGCTAGCTAGGTACAAAATAGATCTAGAGACTTGATGCATCAGTTCACTATGTTTAGCTCTAAGTCAATCTTTTGGAAATCACAAGAGGCTTAAATTTTGTATTTATGTTGAAATGCATCCCTAATTGAGATGTCTATACTGCTTTAAGCCTCTCTTCTTGAAAACCAATTAATACATATCACGCTATAACACAGTCTTTTTATTAAGACTCAATTAAGGAAGATATAACGAGGCCAAACTAGATGAAGCTTTTAGTTGTGTTATACACAGTAGATCTTGAACGATAGATGCAAAGTCAAATCTCACTTTGAACCTGCTTTCATCTAGTAGTATTAATGAAAAAACCTGTATGGCTCTCATACTAACAAGAAGCTCATAAAAAAAAAAAAAAACCTAAGCAAACTAAAATACCTTTCCATAAATAAGAGATGGATTTTAGTTAAGTCTCCTGTGAACATGGAAATACTAAGAGATGGTGTGGTTACTCAGTGTTGCGTGTGCAACACATTCCTTTAGTTTCTCAGGATTCTATGTGCTTTTAAAATGCTAAGTGTGATACTTTGAAAGACCTATGATATTGTTTATTACTGAGTCTTGTGATGCCTACAGAACTGAGATGCTAATAGGAAATCTCTATTTTGTGAGGATAGCAGTGACAGTTGGTACTGACTGGGCTTAGTAGTCTCTTTTTTGTCAAAAATCAGAACTTAGGCTACAGTATTTAAGAAAGTTGAAAGTACTGTTGTTGATTGTGTTGTCATTAATGTTTTTAGGCAGAATGCGGCTGAATTAAACACAGGTTTATCTCTCATATTTTGATTTACAGTATATGTATTATCAATGCAGGCTATAATTAAGTAGAATAAGAAAGACAAAAAACTTTTTAAAAAGAAGGAAAAAAAAGAAGAAAAATTGCATAGGTCATCCTTACAAAAATTAGTCTTAAATTATATAATTGTTGTGGACTGAATGAATCTGACAGCATCTTTCTTGTTAAAGGAAGAGCTCAGCTGTTCAGCTCTTAACTACTCTCGTTCTGTCATATTTATAAAGTAATCTAACTTTTTTGTGTAACTTAAGGAAGATAAATATGATCTTTCTTAGGAATTGAGTGAGATGACTTTTTGTTCCCTGTTACTGTTGCCAAGTACTACTTTTCTCAAAGCAGAAAGGTTCACATCCTAGAATGTTACTCTGATTACGTTTTATGGAACTGAGCAAAGATAATTTGATATCAATAATGGTGAGGATTTAGTGCCTCCCATGAAAAAGCCTGAGTTAAATCAGCCAGGTAAGGGAGGGTTAATTTCTCCATATTTTACATGCTGCAGAATTTGTAGTACAAGTAAGAGTTTGACACTATGGAAGGCAGCAAATGATCACTTAAAAGCTGCCTGTTTTATTGCTCTGGGTTTACTGAGTTGATGTTCCAGACCTATTAAATTATTTTCTGGTTCTGAACCTCACGATGTAAATCCAGAGTGTTGTGTTGCTGGAACTGGGATTTGAAGCTCTTGGAAATATTTATTAAAATTTTTTTAAAAGAATAGATTTTTTGAGAGGCCTTGGTAGCCAGTTTCATTATAGTTGGTAACATTTCTCACTGCAAGATGGATTGTTTTCCAGAAGTTTTTAACTTGTACATACAGAAGACATATTCTTTTATATTTAAAATATGTCATAGTTTCTGTGTAGTCGTGGCAAATGCTTTTGATTTCTCCTTGTGGAGAAATGACAGTGATCCCTAACACTGGTCGCTTGTCCTAAGGGGATTATCGCCTCCCCAAAATGAGGTCTTTTTGAAGACAAAAATTTAAACTTTAGCCCAAGCACAGGGGTAACGTTGTCAGAAGCATAAAGTCCTAAGTCCTCCATGGCACCTAGGTACCAGAATATCTTGAAAATAAGTTTCAAAGTGCTTATGTGTTAATTTATTGTTCTTAGCATACAGGATGCAGGCATGTATGGTTATACTTCCATACATACTCCCATGGAAATGGGAGATTTCCAGTGCAAAAGTCCATCTGCAGGGTTCAGTGGGTTGTTGTCCTAAAAGTAGTTGGAGAATTGTTTGTTTGTTTATTTGTTTCTGAAGAAAAAGTGAAATCGCATACACTTGAAAAATTCTTTTGAAAACACTTAAGGCAGATGGGCACTGCTAATGAGGATCACCGGACTGAAACTTGGATGAATGTAAATCTATTTTCAAGTACTTAACAGAATTTGATTGGGAGACACCATTAAAAGTAATAAATACATGAAAATATTAAGGAAAGTTCCAAAAAGTTGTAGTCAGTATAGCTAAATGAGTTCTGTTGATAAACACTTAAAAGGCCATAGAAAGAGTAGAAAAATTCATCACAGCTTCCTGACAATATCTGTTAATCTATTTAGCAAGATTTGAAAGCAAGCACTTCGGCCAGGTTCCTGTTATTTTTAATAGATTTTATGAAATTCAATTAGCGTACTCAAGCCCCAATTTGACATTGACTTGTTAGAACTCTTGATGAAATATCTACCAGTACTGCAAGATTTTGCATCATTTTTAGACAGGTGAACCCAGGCTGCCTGTCTTCTGAAGAGGTTATTCCAAACATCATTATGGAAGAAGGATGCTTTCCAAGACAATGTGTGTGGCTGTAAAGAAAAGAGGAAATCAGGATTTTGGAGCTTTTTATTAAATAAACTTTCAATTCTTAAGTACAACTCCATTTATTTGTTAGATGTAGCTAGACTATAGTCCAAAAAGGAGGTCATTGGGCCATCATCCAGCAAAGCACTTAAACACATTCATAACTTTAAATACATGAGTGACTGAATTCAAATCATGACCTTGTGTTTTGTCTGACTGAGGATCCATTGATTGCTTTTTGGCACTGATTTCATTCTTTCTTTAAATTAAGTTAGTCAAGAAATTAGAAACCTTAGTTGACTTCCTTGTTCAGTGAACAATACCACATACAGGGCCCTGGTGATGGAGCTTTGGAAGGCTGAGCAAGACCTTTTTTATATTGAAGAAAACAATATCGTACATGACTTCTGGTAATTAGAGCCTGGTCTAAAGATCCTTACGGGTCTCTCAGCCTGGCCTGGTCCCAAACATCATCTCATTAAGAAGAGGATAGTAATTTAAGGTTTCTGTTTTCAAATTCAGTACAGCAGTTACTCCTTATCCTTTGAGACTGTGGGTAGCAATCAGTTCTATTAAGTGTTTCTGGCTGCAGGTGTCAATAGTTCATTTGATAACTGGGGCCAGGAAGTCATTTTGAGATAGTGAGGGGCTCTTTACAGTTGCAAAAATAATGGCAAAAATGTTCTGTACCATCCTAGCTCGGCCAGGGGCTGTGATGGTGAGTTATCTGAGCTCATCTACAGCAGAGCTTCATGAAGGTGAAGAGCCATCTCCTATGCTACAGGAAAGGTCATGTAGCCTTACCTCTGTGTCAGAACTCGCCATAATGTTGAAATAGCAGATTTCTTTTAGCCCCTGAGCTCCACCCTGCTCTATCCTGATCATCATTCCCATAATGTCTCCTTTGGTGATTGTGGGAAGCATGCTGTAGCTGCTATATTTGTGAAGATCTGCTTGGCTTCCTTTTTCTGATATTCCCTCTTTACCTTCCTTTAAACAGCTTTAGTTAATTACCTAAATAGCCCATGTGAATCAGATTAGAG
The DNA here is from genome assembly GCA_013398155.1 of Pedionomus torquatus. Lineage (NCBI taxonomy): Eukaryota > Metazoa > Chordata > Aves > Charadriiformes > Pedionomidae > Pedionomus > Pedionomus torquatus. The sequence continues at coordinate 92,613 of VZRU01020771.1, forward strand.
AATTTGAGAATCTTTCCATATGGCAGAATGTCTGGGTTTGTTTTCCAGTAAGGTTAGACAGTTTTTCTCTGAATTCTTTGTTTTCTTCAAAAAGGCATA
>VZRU01020772.1:1034-66947 GCA_013398155.1 Pedionomus torquatus
ATGCCATCCAGAGGGACCTGGACAGGCTTAAGAGGTGGGCTAGTGCAAATGGTATGAAGTTCAACCAAGCCAAGTGCAAGGTCCTGCACCTGCAACGTAACAATCCCAGGCACAAATACAGGTTGGGCAGAGAATGGTTGGAGAGCAGCCCTGGGGAGAAGGACTTGGGAGTGCTCATGGACAAGAAGCTTAATATGAGCCAGCAGTGTGCTGGCAGCCCAGAAAGCCAGCTGTATCCTGGGCATCAAAAGAAGCGTGACTAGCAGGTCACAGGAGGTGATTCTGCCCCTCTACTCTGCACTTGTGAGACCCCACCCAGAGTACTGTGTCCAGCTCTGGAATCCTCAACAGATTAAGGACATAGAACTGTTGGAACGGGTCCAGAAGAGGGCCACGAAGATGACTAGAGGGATGGAGCACCTCTCCTATGAAGACAGACTGAGAGAGCTGGGGCTGTTCAGCCTGGAAAAGAGAAGGCTCCAGGGAGACCATATAGCAGACTTCCCGTATCTGAAGGGAGCCTACAGGAGAGCAGGAGAGAGACTCTTTGTCAGGAAGTGTAGTGATAGGACAAGGGGTAATGGTTTTAAACTGGAAGAGGGGAGATTTAGATAGGATATTAGGAAAAAAATCTTTCCTGTGAGGGTGGTGAGACAGTGGAACAGGTTGCCCAGAGAAGTTGTGGCTGCCCCATCCCTGGAAGTATTTAAGGCCAGGCTTGATGGGGCTTTGAGCAACCTGGTCTATTGGGAGGTGACCCTGCCCATGGCAGGGGGGTTGGAACTTGATGATCTTCAAGGTCCCTTCCAACTCTAATATCATAGGATCTCTTAGATCCTATGATTCTAATTAAAAATCAACAGTATTCAAGTCACTTTGGAAAGATGAACACATATGAATCATACCAGCTTGAAAAAACAAAAATAAGATCTATTTAATGCATGATTCTAGAAACTAAATGTAAAGCTTTCCCTGAGAGAAAGCCACCTCCAAATCTTATGAATCTGTTTTAGCTTAATTGTTTTGAGATGTACATGTAAGCAATGCAGAGTGACATTCTTCATTTGGGAGAAAAAACAGAACCAAAGAATAAACACAGTTGTTGGATCTGAAGCAAGCTGTTCACTGTCCTGAAAAAAAAAAAACCAACTTACTTAGACGTGTTTTCATACTGAGAAGCTGGAAAAACCAAAGTGTTGCTTAAGGGCCATTTGAGACACTTTTGCACCTAATGAGGCCAGCGTATTTTCTGCAGGATAGTCTTATTTTCTTTTTTCCCGATCATCCCTACTTGGAAACAGATACCAGCTTCTGAAATATTGCAGCCTTTGTCTTACCCCCTTAATAAATCATTGTACTTCTGGGGGGAAAACACACTGTCTGGAAGAAGAATAATGGAAAAATGAATCCGTAAGCAAAAAGTTTATAGGAACTAAGTGACAAGTTATTTCCTTCAGTGTGCAGTGTGCTTTGCCAGAAAGAATTAATCCTGATATTAACTTGAAGACTTCTATGAACTAATACTAAACATACCTATTTTAATGTTTTTTAGAATTCATTGTTAGTAAAACCTGACCACTAACTCTAGCAAGTTGTTCTCAGCAGTCAAGCTTACTATTTTTTTATCACCTGAAATATGCTCTATTGTCCCTAAAGAGCTCTTTCTGAAGAAACAGTATGTTAGCTTTCATTACTGTAACCCATTGATGTATATTTTATTTGTGATTTTAAAGTTTTCAACCACTTTTCTCTGATGCAATGCATAATCAGCAGTAGTTAAAAGACTACCTTAAAAATGAAAGCCTCTGAACGAATTTTGTGATAAACCATCAAAGGAGTGGAGTTTGAATTAAAAGTCTGAAGGGTACGGAACAAAAAAAACTTGAAGCAACTGAGGTCTCTAAGAACAATGGTACAGATGGGGGAAATCGCTATCATTAACAACAGTGGATCTAGAATTAAAACAACGCATGCTGTCAATCTTACACCAGCGTAAATAGGAACTTTTGTGTTTCTATACTGAAAATGGTTCAACAGTCATCCATAAAATCATGCTTCACAGCCTGATGAAAAGTGACCACACAAGATTGTAAAATGAAAAGTAGTATAATTCAGGTCACCACTACTGACTTGGTACATGAAGAGCTCAAAATCCTACTTTAAATGAATCCACAAAAGGTAACTAAGAGAAGGATGCATGCTGGCAGCAGGCTTAAACTCACAGTACGTACAGGCCTTACTACGACTACAAAATGGATAGTCATGAAAACAAAGAAAAGGCTGAAAAATGCTTCTGTAGACAATTTTCATTAGTTAGTAACAGGAATGGGGTTTGGGTCCCTTATGCTTTAGAACAAACATGCATCAATCATGTATCTAAAGTTTCTATTATACCCAATGCCAAATTTATGTAAATACAGATTACTACTTAATAACTAGAAATTAGAAAATGAAAGCTTTACTTATTTTTACCTAACAGATTAAAAAAATTACCAATCTACAGGTAGAAAAGTTTACTGCAATTCACTTAATTTTAAAATGGACATTATAATTTCAAAATGTTGCCTCCTTTCAAAACTTGCCTCCGAGCAGTTTTTTACATCATTTCAAATCTCAGGTCCTTGAGTTTTAAAAATAATACTTGAGTTCATTATTCCAGGCAAAGAATTTTACTGAAAACCCTCCTTCAGTGTTTGAACAAGCCTTGATGAAGCAGTGGCAAAAAGTTCACAGACAGGCTGGCAGTCACAGAAGGACTTTTACTAGCGCTCCATGATATTCACATTCAGACAACAGACCCCTACATAGTTCAGACCTTTTCGAATAGACAGGGGCAGATCTGTCGTGGAGTGTGGGAAGTCTGCCAACCCTCAGAATCAGCAGTATAGCTAGGAAATGGAGTCTGAACTATTGCAACACCTGAAACCAAAAACGTAGAGCTCATAAATTGTTCTAAACACATGTACGCTAAGAGTAATATAAACTTTTAGGCCTCATTAGCGTTTCCTACGCGTATCAATCAGAAAAGTTAATGTAACTCTTTGGAACAACCAAATACTGTATGCATTTTTTAACAGTAAAAATAAAGATGGAGAAAAAAATGTCTCGCATGACACAAAGATAAAAGGTTTCCTTCTGAATTCAGCTCCTGTTAATATTAGCACCTGGTGCTTACATAACTAAATACAGAAAACAACAATTGTACCCTAAGAAAAACTTAATTAGATTAGGCATGTAGTAACAAATGCAAAATTACCCTCATTAGTATGTCAGTATTTTTCAAATGGAAATGCTTAATTGCCAAGCCTACAACTCCCATGTCTGATTTATTCCCACAGATGAGGAGACAGCCATTTGCACCTTTTTGTAATTTCAGAGCAACTGCATCCAGGGAAGATTTACTCACAAAGGAACAAGCAGGAGGAGTACTGCTGTCATCTTGTCTCTCTCCCCAGAAATTCAGAATCTGTACTTGTGTTTACAGACACTTTGTGCTACAAAAGCAAAACCAGGTTGGGCAGCCTGGAACAAACTAACAAGACTACAAATTTCTTATGTGTCCTGATACTTCATCATTAGCGTTGTGGGCTCTTGTCACAAGGACCTGCTCTTCTTACAGATGAGATGTTGTGAATGACATGATAGCTTCCCCCCCCACCACCCCAAGCAACAGGAATCCTTTAATTTTAGGCTTAAAGCTATAACAAAAAGAAAATCAAGATTCCAGGGGTAAATGTTTCAATGGCATAACAGTATAGATAGTGATATACTGGAAAAGATTGCCACAGAAGTTGCAGAGTCACAAGCAAGAATATGGGGAAGAGTTTGACAAGTATCCACCAGGAATGATCCAGCTTTGCCTTCCTCTGATTACATATAAAATGTTTTAGAATAGTTGGGATATTCTTACAAAGACCTGCTAAAGATCAGTAGCTCTGATGTCTGCGTTCAGAGTCACACGAGGGGAAGAAATTATTTCCATGGTTATAATGAGAGGCAACTTTTCCAGTTGTCCTCTACTATCTTAGTTAGGTGGAATGCTAACAATCTTCACATCCCACCACCATGAGATTACTCAGTATGACTAAATACAGCCATGTACATCATAGCCTTATGAACCCAAATGTTACATTTCACATTGTCCTGGTTTGAGGTAAAATGAACCAATTTTCTGTTTTACAGTTTTGCTTTCTTAGCTAGGCCTCTCCTAGTTAGCTGGGCTCTGAAATTAACAGCACATTGTGCGGAGCTGTTCCATCTCGCAGTGATAAGACCTGATTGTACCGTGGGATGGTATGCAGAGAGGCCCTTGTTTAGACTTATTGCTGGAAGAACCAAGGTCAGATAATTTTCGTCGTTCGCCCGNGGTTTGGGACTTTTCCTGAGGCCTGCTGGTGACGTGGTCGTCGTCCTGGGAGCTTGATACGGTTTTGTGTTTACTGTATACTCCCTTTTTCCTTTTTTTTCCCTATATTTTCCTGTTTATTGTGCTGCTTATATTTTCATTAAAGTAGTTTAGCTTGTTCTAAACTCTTGAATCTCTTTAACTCCTTCCTCTCCTCTCTTTACCCAAAGGGGGGGGAAAGGGAGGGGGCTGGGGGGCATCTGTCGCTCAGGGTTTGGTGGGTTTGGCTGAAACCGCGACACACATGAAATGGTCATGCTGCTGTAAGACCCAAACTTACTGCTAGAAGTTTGTAATTCTCTACATGCCAAGACGCTTCAATTTGTGAGGAACTAAAGTGAGCTTAAAATGCTTTGTATATTTAATCAACTTCCCTCAATTATTAAACTGTAAATACTCCCTGAGTATTAAGGCATTAATTTGCTCCAAGAAGCTCCTAAAGACTACAGCAGCCTTCCCAGATCTTTCATGCTTGTGAAGTTATTTAAACGTGACTGCTGAAACTGTAAAGCTAAACAAGCCTTCCACACAGTGTCTCCCCTGGGAGGGCAGATACTTAACTACAGTTAGCACCTAAAGCTAGGTAATACTAAAACTGCTATTTTGTAACAGTTCCAGAGCAGACCTGGTACAATTTGTTCAATAAGAAGTACCAGGTTTTAAAGAAAATAACATCATTAAGAATTCAGACTGATTTTTAAAAAACGTACAACCATGTGATTGATCGCAAACCTGTCACACCAGTATGGACTCTGCCATTCTTCTGCTAAAATATGAAAAGCCTGCAATCATATTTGGCCTTGCAAAAGGTAAAAAAACCTTCTCTTTTATCAGGAAAAAGCAGAGAAGCACTAGGCAAAATTTAGATCTGACCTAAAACTTTGCCATGTAGTCAATAAATAAAAATTAAAAAGTCTGGTTTATGAATTTTTGAAGTAAAATTCACATTAAGATAGTATGGGCATAGATAGCTTCTTGAGAAAACTATAGATACATAAGGTTACCCAGCTGTGCAGCCATGAAGCATTTTTTTTCTTGATTAAATAAGGAACTATGGCAACCAAAGGTACTATGGCCTCACATATACTGTAATAATGAGACACAATGAAAGGTTTTCTGGGAACTCTCCCACAACTGTTAAAATTTTATAGCATCAAATGTGGGAATTAATTTTGAAAAAGAGAGAATTCTATTTAATAATTGATGTGCTTTGGTACTTTTTTCCTTTATAATGAAACAATCTCCTCCAAACATCCATATTCTTTATGTTTAAAAAAATTCAACTGCTCCTGCTGAATCAACTCTCAAGGGAAAAGAAGATAATAATATTGCATATGAACTTCACGGTATTTGCTTAGTATATCCTATTTGCGGGTATCATCTCACTTGAATAATCATGCGTTTGCAATTTTCCAGCACCTGATGACAAACTGACCTGTCATCAGATCAAATTTCCTTCAAAACTCATATGACTGTTATCTGTACCTTGTGTTATTAAGAATATCCATTTTTTTGACACCCGTGCCACTAGTTATCTACATATATACTTATACATATAAGAGGGCTCATCTCAGCCCACGGTGTAGCCGCACTACTTTTCTTTTCTGAAAAAAGCGACTCAAAATAATTGATAAATCTGCCCATTCTTTGTCCAGCTGTCATTTCAAAGGACAAGTTTTTTACTGAAACTTTTGATCTCTGGGAGGGCTGGCAGTCCCAGCTGAAGTGCTAATTGCTTGTACACCCAGAGAAGAGGCTAAATTCCACTGCAGCTGGGATATATCTGGATTGAACAGAGGCCCCACCCTTGAACAAATAATCCCTGTGGAGAAATTATTGCCAAATCATCAAGGGTGAAGAAATACAAAGAAGGTAGTAACACCAGGAGTTTTATCCCTTTACACCGACAATACTGCCTTCATTCCTAAGAGCAATGGAACAGCAAGATGGGGTGACCACCACGGTACAGCTAGGTTGGGCTTATGCCTTTAAAACAAAATTGCAATTAAAAGATACACAGAGAAGACAACTGTAACTGCAGGCTTTCATAAACTTTTTCTTCGCTTACAGCAACTCTGAAATTGGCAGTTCTCTGTCATTTGCTTGAATAATGAATTCAATTGGCTTGACAAATTACTGTCTGTTCAGATGACTCTTTCCTTCATCCCAGTACAAACTGGGGAAAGGAAGAAGGGGTACTACTTGCATTTAGGGGCAGATGATAGAATTCAAGATTAAAGTGACTGGTGACTAAAGCTGTGATTAGGATACGGCGTAAGAGTGAAGGTGGCAATGAAAGGGCACAGGCACACGAATTCAGAGAGAATCCAGGAAATTGGCCTGGAATTAAAACTAAACCATCTCCCACTAAAGAAATCAGACAGTGAGCCTGGAGCAGAGAGAGACTGTGACTAGCTAGACACAGACTGCTTTTTAGAAGTGAACATTACAGTAAGAAGTTAGAAAGGGGACACTTGCTCCCTGCACCCCAAATGTTTGAGAACCATGTGTCTCACATTACAGTCTGCCCAGCAGCAGAGGAAGTTATCACTCATCTCTTCCCCTTCACACTTGTTTCCACACCCATCGCTCCTCTCTCAGTCAGCTCTCTGCTCAATCGTGTCAAAGCAAACTTTTTTAAGACCACAGTGGGAAATTGCCTAAGTAAAAACCAACCCCTCTTTAACAGGTAAATTTAGGCGAACATATTTTTGAGTGGATGCAATTATGGGAGCAGTAAACTATAAAATGCAGGTAGTGGTACTGGGAACAAGAAGTAGAGAAGAAGGTGGGTGTCTAAAGCTGAATTTCTATCTGACAATTTATAATGTTGCATTACATCCCGAGTTAATGTACAAGTTCCAGTTTACAGAACTGCTAGGAATTTACCAGACCTACTATTTGAAATCAAAAGACTTCAATTTTTTTCACAGAAATTATTCTCCTGTTGCATAGAATTATGACCTTAATCTCTCCTTTTTCCTTTTCTTCTTTTGGTAAAGATAATACCATCGTTTTGGGGAAGACAAATATATTACCTATGAAATCTTTAACTTTCTTATGATATCATATACCAGAGATAAGTACCATAATAAATATTGGTTTGCAGATCAGACCTTAAGTACACATAAAGCTGAAACACAATTTATGTTTAGAACAACGAGGATGGCTGAGATGAGGTTCCAGCTGGAAAAATAGTGCAATTGTACTGTCAGAGGCAATATCATAACACATGCATAGAGACTGTAAGCCTGCAGGCAACTTTAATTTTGGCACTTCCTAACTTTAAGTACTTGGGTTTGCACCTTAATAACATTCCTGAAACACTGTGTGTGTATAATAGTCATAGATTACTCAGCCAAGAAATAATTGATTTAATTGTCCACACTTGTGAATGATCTGTGAAGCTTAGATGAGTTTGCTAAGTTGCAGCCCTGCCCAATAAAAATTAAAACAGATGCCTCTCTGAAGCCCAGAGAAGCAAGCTGATAAAGTAAAAGGAACAGACTGAACTGTAACAGTAGAAGTGTGACAAAAAATATTTTGTTCTTTGCTACTGTATATGTAGCCAAAACTACAACACTACAGGTCTGTCAGTCCAAATGGCAAAAATAAGATTTTAAATTTTAAAAAGACAAACCAAGTTCAAAAGAAAATCAAATTATATGCCCTACATGTTTTGAGGCATTTACATAAGAATAAGGAAAAAGATGTAAGTAAGGTGACTTTATACTAAGAAAAAAACAATTATTTTACACATTATTATAAGGTAACATTTTTAATGGGAGAATCACTGAGACCCTTCTGATTTGGCAAAAAATAAAATTACGTACTTTCTTAATCCAGAAGACTGTCTCTTTGTCACCAAAAAGATATTAAAATCCTTTGTTATTAATACTATACAAATTCAAAATAAAAGTAAACAGCACTACTGTAACTTAATTTAGAAAAGACCCAAATAAGAACAGTAAATCACTGTTTATTTAAAATTACTAATCACAGAATCATAGAATTATCCAGGCTGGAAGGGACCTCCAAAGGTCATCTAGTCCGACCTCCCCGCAGTCACAGGGAAACCCCCAACTAAACCAGGTTGCCCAGGGCCTCATCTAGCCTCACCTTGAATATCTCCAGGGAAGGGGCCTCAACCACCTCCCTGGGCAATCTGTTCCAGTGTTCCACCACCCTTAGAGTAAAGAATTTTTTTCTATTACTCAACTTAAATCTACTCTTCTCCAATGCTAGCAGCCTCAAATATATCACATTTTTCCTATATTCAATTTTATCTCTGTTAGTGTAATACTGGTTATCTAGCGGTATCTTATTTCCAGTTGGAGGTCCTTCTGCTATTCCTTTAGAGAACTTGCTGTATACCAATTAAGGTGTAATTGTCAAAAAGTTACTCTCAATAGAGCATGTTTTCTCTTTTTCCAAATACCATCCTGTTTCTGCCCATGAAACTGGTACTAAAATTAAAATTCCTCTTCCTTCAAGATAGTAATCAAAATCCCTATTTGCAAAACTGATATAGACATTATGAAACTTCAGTGAGTTATGCTTTGCCTTCAGAGAGCTGATTTTTGCTCTTTTCTATTTGGACCTTTTGCAAAACATACGGTTTCTCTGTCTCAGTTTCTGAACTGTCAAATGCAGAAAACATTACTTCTCTGTTTACAGAGCAATTAGGAGAAATGCACCAAAGGCCTGTGGAATATTTAGATTCTGTGATAATAATGCTCATATAGACGAGACTCATTAAGTGTTAACCAGGACATCCTTCATAGCAAAGCCACCTTCAGCAGTTCCTGCCCTCAGTTTGCACCTCAGTTTACCATTCCCCCATTATAATTGATTTTAAAAATAAAGTCTAAATTGAATGTACAAAGTCATTCAGGCTAAACATGGAGCTCTAGAAAGGGTGGAAAGCTTTTTTTATTTGTTTCTTAAATCATAGGGACTGTCTACTTTGTAGTTTGCCGTATGGCATTAGAATGAAGATTAGGAAGCTGCATTACCATCCAATACTGTCTGTTAGAAAATATGAGCAACTGCAGAGACAGAATTGTACATGCAGTTTTTCCACTAATGTCTCCTAAAAATCAGTTGCACTTATGTAATGGTTTTAATCCTTTGTTAGTAATCACCACATTTCTTTCTTTCTTTTTTTTTTTTAATTATGCTGAAAGTTCATTCCACTTTATACTGTCTGATAGACAATTCGCAAAATTGGAAGGAAAAGAACTGGAAAGACAAGGCACAGAGAAAACAAAGACACACAGATCCTTCCAAAACTCTACCATCTTGCCAGCTGCTCTGCTGGAGATTTTCTTGGCTTTTGAAAAGCTGCATATTATTATCTGTAAGCATTTTTCATAGAACGAACGAACTTTGGAAAAATGTGATTAGCAAAGAGTGACTCACAAATGAGTAGTGAAGCTCTGTGGCAAGAGTAGAAAATTTTAAATAGAAGGTGAAAGGTGAATGCAGGCCTGATTTCATAATCCTTCATTCTATGCGGCAAGAACAGAGTTGTAAAATCCTTCTATAGCAGCAGTAGCTTCGATACTTGCTTTTTGCTTGCCTCTATAGTTTAATCTTGTGTTTTATTTGAGATTTTCTTTGAAACTATAGTGACTAAGAAGTAATTGCTTTAAGAAGAAACTACTGTAAATTCTTTCCATTACGGGAGGTGGGGTATTAAGAATGATGACAACCTTCAATCTTTGACCTTTGGAGAACGAGAGCCTTCGTGCCCAAGTACCTCAGCTGACACAGTCACTGCTATCTTCTCCTTCCTTCTGGGGAGGTGCTAGTGTTGTGCAATGGCCAGATTTTTGTTTTATTGGAGACATGCGCAGTTTAAAAAGTATAACCAACAACGATCAGCAAATAGTTGTTGCCATTTTTCTATGCCATTTTTCCATGCCTTGCTGCTCACACCTGCATACACATTTGATGTAGAAAGTAATGAGCTTGGGGCTTAAGAGATGCTTTTAAGGAACTCTCTACTGATTAAGGTCTTTGTTTTGTGTTTAGGCATACCAGCAGGAAAGCCTCATTAAACAGGCTGATATTCAAACGTGCCTCTATATCTACAAGTCAAGTACCTCCATCACCCCTTTATTTCATTTGTTCTACTTATTAATATCATCTGTAAATTTAAATAAAAGTATTAAATTGCATCTTCCATTTTCCTCCTACTAAATAGTAGGAGGAAATACCTGTTACAGCTGTACACCTTAAAAAAAAACAGCTGTACAACTTAAATCCGAAAAACAGATTTAAAAACACTACCACCCCTGTTTGAGGCTAACAAAACATGTCTTTACTGCAGCGCTTGCTTCATTCTTACCTCAGTAAAAGGGACACTGTCGAGACTGTAGGGCATGAAACTGAACAACTTTGACAGGTGTCCCAATTTACACATTCTTCTTTCGGGAAACCAACCAAATGCTTAGTTTTAAAAACGGTCTTCTGTAGACTGTAGGCACATATATACCCTCAAATGCCTGACTTACTATATTCTCATTGGAGCAGGCAGCCACATAAGTCAATTCCTGCACTCCAAGACTATTTTCATCCTGAGAGCTGTGCTCTTCACCTTCAGCTACAGGGGGAGAGTCTCAAAAGAAGTATCCTAAGATGTCTGAGCAGCACCTTGATAAGTGAAAAAATAATTGCATTTTCTGCATACAAGACATAGATGTGGGACATATATGTATTTGTCTATATATGGAAAAAATGTTTTAAACATTTTTAGAACACATGTCCAATTCACATAAAAACAATCCATGAATTGTCTTACACATCATGTGATAACTGTGGATTAGGGAAGGTTTGTGATCCCTCATCCTGATTTGCAGCTCTGTCCCGTATCATGAAACAAAAAGGAAAAAAGAAAGAAATACATTCCTTACATAACTGCCTGCCTTTTTCGCTTGCATTTTTATCAAGAGCACCTTAAATTTTCAATGACCATGAACTAAAGGTCTTTACCAGTCTAACAAAATTAATGCCATATTTTTATTTATGCATACGTGCAAGTGCACACACACGCACACACACACACACACAGTCTGAATTTCTGAAAAGTCTGCAAGATTCAATCACAAAAACATATAGTGACATGCATATATATGAAAGCTCTATATAGGTATAGCAGAAACTGTATATGTTCATTTTTTAGTTGTGTAAGTAACACTAAGTACCTCATAACGAAATTAAACAAAATGAGGGGAGTCAGTGTGACAGTATGAGTAACAAAAAGGCCTCACAATTAAGCAGGAGCTCAGAGTGTTGAGGATTCAGCATGCAGTAACTGATGAGTGAAAAATAAAACATCACCTTCTAATGACTAATTAAGTCAACACAGCAGCAATATTAGAAGGCTGAGGGCAGCAGTAAGTATGCCTGGACACACTAAATTTTAGATTAATTTCATGATAGAAATATACAGTCGTGTTTCTATACCACTGGCTGAAATAGGAGCACCACTTAAAAGGATCAGAAGCTAAACATGTTGTTTTTAAAAAGTCAGTGTTAGGGAAGTCATTCATATACATCAACAAGTATATCTGCATGTTTGAAACTTAACACCTGATCACATACCTGTGTTGGTTCCTTTAAATAGCAGAACATAATTTATTATTTTTTTTAAGTAACTGCTGGGAAAGTGTAATTGACAGGATACAATTAGATAACAACTAAGGAATACTTAAAATCAATCCAGAGACTTCCTGTTTATTAACCATAATGATAAGAATTTATAAAATAACTGGAGAAAGGAAGTTAGCATCCTATCTAGTCAAAGAGCAATATATATTTCATATTTGAAAAAAAAAAACCACAACCAAACAACAAAAAAACCCAAACCACACAAACTCCAACAATTCTAGATAGTACAGCATACATAGCATACATTTTAAATACAGTCATGGCAGTTTTGGATATGGGTCTTTTGACATAAACTGTGCTTATTTACTTATAGAGCTATCATCACTGTATCTCTAGATGCACTACAAAATGAGAAAACCCACTAATTTTAATTAAAGCTAAACTAAATCTCACATGGAAATATCCACTGCAATAACAGAAGGCAAAAAGCAAACATACATACACAGATTGAAGAAAAAAAAAACCCTGATCAAGTATAACTGACCTATAAAGAAACACTTTGCTTACATAGGAAGTTTGAATAAATTCTATAAAAGCAGTTAAATTACAGAGAGATCTAATTCAACAAAAAGATCATAAATAATAACAAGATTTGGGAATGAACCAAACATCTTGAAAGGGTTATAGCCTAGCCTGAGCTACTGGGCTACCAATGGAACTAGTATTACAGCTGTACAGAAAGAAATACATAAATGCATAAATATTACACTTTTAATTGGCTGATGTATGGTGGATACATCCCTCGCAAACCCACTATTTACAGAGATGAAAAAGAACAGCATGCAAATAGTAAAAAGAGAGAAAGCACTTTAACAACCCTACAGAATTGCAGCAGCAATCTTCTAGCAGAAAGGGATTAATTAGCAACAAAGGCAAACGGCCATTTGCCTTAAATTATCAGTTCTTCTACACGATCATTATTCACTAGGAAAATCTTTGTACCTTCATAGTCATTATCTAAATACCTAAGATATGATGACACAGTGTACAAAGCAACTGAAAGCTTTTGAAGCTAGTTGAAATCCCAGATGAAGCACATTTGTTCCATGAATCCATTTGTTGCCAGCACACCCCAATCTGACAAACCCATTTGACATGATACAAGAAAATGCCAACAGACTGACATAAAAAACCACAAAATAATAATGCTTATTTTCTTGATGAAAGAATCCTGTCAGTGCTCCTTTCCCAAACTCTTTCTTCTCCTCTCAAGGGATGAATTGATGTTATGCGCACATCCTGCACAAATTTGAACTCTGGATTTAAACCCTTGCTTCACTTGCATTTAAATAATGTAAATATCAAGCCCAAGCCCTGTGAAATCCAAAAAAGAGAGCATCTCATCCTGGTTCAGGGTAAACCAGGCTTGTCTTCTTCCTGTTATGCACTTTGAATGTGCTAGCATAGGACCAGTCTAGTATTTGAAGTATTCTCCTTTTACATTGTTAAGTGGTGCTTTGCAAGTTGTCTCTTCCCTGCCTTCAATTTTTCCTTGTACAATTTCCACCCCTCAGAATCATGAATACTCGTTTGCCATATAAGCTGATGTCAAGTTACTATTCAGACAGTGCAACCCCCCCTTTTTTTGGTAGAGATTTACCTATCAGCAGGTGGCTGCAAATGGTTAGTAGTGAATTTAAGCCACAGTTGTGAGAATAAAACATCCCTGGCCAAGGGGAGGGATGTCAAGAAAAGATCTTCGTGTCAGCTGTTCCTTCCTGCCACTATTGACAGTATAATCACTGGCTTATTGAACTCATTAGTCTGCAATTACTTGACAAATAGACAGGGTGGCTGGCAAACACCAGCAACTTTGCAGCAGCCCTCACCAGCAGTTATGCTATGTTTCTATAGCATCAACACCAGACAAGATGGTTGTGCTTACACACCTGCTACACCCATGTCTGAAGACGAACGTCTCCACCATTAATCTGGACCCAAGTGGACAATCCAGATGCTCAAAGACAGGTACCTGGTGGTAACTCAGCTGCCACAGACAAAATTATGTATGTGACTATCCAATTTCATGTTGGAAAGTTGCAGAACCGCACACAGCCCTGTGTCCTATCTGCCAGATCCACAACAGTACCCCAGAGAACCCAATGGGCTGCTGTGACACTCGATGGTCACAGGCAAGAGCAGCTCCTCATGTTATGAGGTGACACACTGACCCTCACAAAGTCTGTTTCCTCCCTTGTGTGATTCTGTGCTGAGGCTCAGCAAAAGGCTCCAGCCACTGAATAGCTCATTTCAGTCTGATAAACCTGTGGTAATTTCTTTCTAGCAGAATAGAACACATTTTTTGTCACAATTATAATGTAACACAGAGGTAAAAGCGAACAAAGGCAGAGAGCAAATCTACCTTTCAAAATGGAGTCTACCTGATAACATGCAGAGAAACACAGTTCCCTGCTGTGGTCATGAACACAAGTTCCCCATGCCGTAATAGTTGCTTAAAATGACATGCCTACAAACTGTATCTTGGCAGACTGGAGAGGTAGGTCTGGTATCCATTTAAGATATGCTAAGATACTTATGTCTATGTAGGAATTAATTTTTTCCATGCCAGCAAAAGTCCTAGGAAAAAAATAAATAGTTGAAAAGATATAGCTGGAGAAAAAAAGACAGAGGCAGAGAGAAACAAAAAAGCAGACAGACCTTTTGGGGCAACCAACTTAAACCAGTTCCAAACTATGCTTCCAAAAAGCTGTGAATGTAACCTGCCTCCTCCTAAAGTTTTTAAAGACAAAATTACAATTTTCAAGTGCAGAGCTGTGAGAAACTGTACACACTAAATGATGTCTCCTTCCCCAACTCCAGCACAGGCAAGAGAATCCTACAAAGGAAAAAAATTGAATCTCTACCTTGCTATTTTAAATATACCCTCAATTTAAGCTCAAAGAAAGCAAGAGCCAACCCAGAAATCAGCATGCAACAAGAACTTGAATACAGTCAGTAAATGAAGTAAAGGAAAAATGAACCCCAAGGAAAACAAGTGAAAATGAGGTGTAGCTAATGGGGAACAACCCCACTTCCACCCCCACCCTGAATCCTGCAGATAATCCAAAAACATAAGGGAGAGAAGAAATCTCAGCTTTGCCTTAACAAAGTGCCTGAAATCACATACTTTCATTCCTTGACACAGCTGTAAAAGAATGTAAAGAAAAAATTTGCCATGCACAACAGGGCATTTCAATTTCTCAACAGCCAAAACTTCACAATACATTTTTAAAATGGTTCACTTTCTCAACATATCAAATATTTTTTCCTCACTCCCACCAAATGCCAGCAATTTTCTCAATAATTTTCACCTTTGCACTGCTGAACATAATGGGACAAATAATACATGATGCACAAATAAGTCATAATGCTCTGTGCAAGTTAACAGGAGCAGTAAGAAGCTGAATGTGTGATAAATCTAGACCTGAAAGTTAAATATGCCTTCTAATTAAAAATCAATTATTAAAAACAGTAAAGAACAAAAAGAAAAAAGGCTCGCTCACCAAACTCATAATGAAATCCTGGAAACTTCAGAGTTATTTGAAAAGCAGAAAGAAACATATTCAACATCTATATTTAACTAAAGATTCTTCTAAGACTCTATCATGGGTTTCTCGATTTTATGATTAAACAGTTCTGTGAAAAATTGTTTCTGGTGTCTTTTGTGCTTTTATCTCTTCATTCCAAATGGCCATGAAAATGAATAGACCGTATTTAAATAGGAAATGTGAGAACAAATTATTACTCAGGCTCTCGGAAATCAAAGTGCGCAGATGCCCTGATGTGGCTCCAAGGTGACACAGGGATGTTCAGCAGCCATCCAAAACCACCAGACCCTGAACTTACGTCCAAGTGTGCTACCTTTATTGACAACATTGCCCATTGGGTTCTTCTACAGTTCTCTTCCAGAAGACGGTTTTAACATACATATCGAATAATTCACAAACATTAGATCAGGGTGTTCAAATAACTATTTCCAACTAATTTGTGTTTAATTCTGAAAAGATTTCAAACACAGAACAGCTCCAAAGCAGCTCAAAAATCACAAAACCTGTTGCATGAGCTCAGATAAGTGGACATTTCTGGTTCTCACTTTCTGTAAAACTAAGAAATGTATTCATACCCCCAGCAGTGACAGAGAGATTAAATTAATGAGTGTTACTGAAGAGATCCGAATCCTGTTATTGGAGAAACTACACTAGTATTATGCATTGTCATAAATATACAGCATCTGCAATCAAAAGGAGGCTTTGGTGTTTATGTATATAATAAAGTTTTAATAATTCACTAGCAATATTTCACATGGAATTCTACCAACACTTCCTTCTGGAAAAAGGGAAAAAATATCCAGAATTTAAAATCCAAACTCCTTCAGCTGGAAACAAAATGATCCTTACAACAGATAAATGCGTGTTGTCAGTAACAAGTCCTTCCAAGAGGTAGGGTCTCTGAGTTTTGTCTGCCTGCAACAGACAGGTGGCTGGGTCAACCATGGGCACCTCCATCTTGTGTTCTCCAAAACAAGCTCCAGGCCACTGGAGCACCTTCCCTCCTCCAAAAGGGCATGGGCAACCCACACACCAAGGACAGAGCCACAGACATCCCATGGCAGCTGCCCAAACTCAAGAGTACTTTGGCAATGAAATTTTCTGGATTTTTCCTCAGAAGACTTGGAAAACCTAAGCAAGTGCACTGTGAGGTG
The DNA here is from genome assembly GCA_013398155.1 of Pedionomus torquatus. Taxonomy (NCBI): domain Eukaryota; kingdom Metazoa; phylum Chordata; class Aves; order Charadriiformes; family Pedionomidae; genus Pedionomus; species Pedionomus torquatus. The sequence continues at coordinate 17,816 of VZRU01020772.1, forward strand.
TTGGCCACCCCACCCAAGGCTACCTCCAGAGCACAAATGCAGCCCCTCAACCATCAGCAAACTCTTAGCCATAAAAGAGTCAAATTTGGTATTTTATCTGCATCACAAGCAAGGGGACATGTCGTTATCCTTCTACTGGAGATTAAAAGATCCAGTACTGTTTTTCACAGGTTTCCCTGGGGCAGGGAAGGGCTGCAGGGAGACCTCCTCTGTGAGAGGACCCAAGGGTCTCATCATGTGCCAAACCTGCTCCAGCTGCCTCCTGACACTGCTGAGGCAAATTGTTTCAGAAATAGGGGTATGAGCCCAAAATGACACCAAGGCAGAGGGAGGGAAGGGAGATGCAGGAGTGAAGGCGCAACAGCTCTCTAGCGCCATTGTCTCAGCCTGCACTGAGGCAGAGGGAGACCAGGAAGTTGTGAGGAAGGGAGGACCGAAGTGGTTTTAAGTGCAAATAAATGAACTTGATTGAAACTCCCCCACTTTGAACACATAAAATATGGGAAAATTCCCCACTTGGCTGGTGGCATGGGGTCATCCCGTCTGCCATAGAAGGAAGGCCTATCTACTGCCACGCTAATTGGACATCAGCCTTTGAAGTATGGTCCAGCTGAATAAATACCACAGAAAGTCAACAGCCAAATCCTTTCAGCAGAAGCAATGCTCTGGGAACCTGATTGGAATTTGAACATTTGCATTGACTTTTTTTTTTTGGCATTACCAGCTGAGAGCAAGTGTGGGAGAAGAGGTACCTGGATGGCTCTGAAGGAACATGGCTAGCAAAGGATTATCTTTTAAAGGATTATCTTTTAAACAAAGAAAAATCTGCTGTACTGCATACAACTAACATGAATCAAAAGAAACAGATTGATCCAACAGGATTACCAGGTAAGATTTTCTTGTACTTTAATGTCCAGACACACATCTGAGAAACATTAACTGTTTTATTTAGAAGCCTGGGTGCAGTTGTCCAGCACCTTTTCCTGGTCCAGAAATAAGAGATGCCCATCCAGTTAAGGCTCTTAAAAGCTTTGAGGACTTGTCCTCAAGCCTCAGAAGCAACAGGGATCTTCTGTCTTTTTACAGAGCCCTTTCCTTTAACCTTGCATATGTAAGCTCTGATCATCAAGTCCTTTTAACTCCAGCCAGGAAGGAAGATTAGTCCCTGCCCATACCAGTCCCGCACTGTGAAATTTCCAGAACTGAGCTCTTTTGCTTCCCTCTGGGAGGCAGAAAACTGAGATCAAGCTCTTCATGCCTTTTTTTTTTTTTTTTTCCTGAATTGTTAACGCTTATGTAAGCTCTTACGGCTGAAGTACTGCAGTATTACAAACAGCAAAACAGCCTTGATCTACAGTACCCATCTATTTGGAAACAATGGCCACTATGTGCACTTGTCACTCTCCGTCTTACTAGCATATGTGTTGGGGTATCATCTCTTACATGCACCAAAGATTTGTACTGAAATCTACTCAAGTATTACAGCAACCAATTTTAAAAAACAAAAGTGCAAATAAAACCTCAATTTACTAAAATGAATTCTTACCATGTTTTAATTACTTAACTTTTTTTTTAAAAAAACCCAACTATTTAGCACACGTTCAAGGTCCCCTTGAAGTAAACTAAATAAAAATACTAAATATTTTTTTACCTTTTGAACTTATCACACATTGTTTTATAATCAACTAAACACTACATTTGCCCAGGATATACGACACATTTATTCAAGAAAAAATACAGCATTAAGCAAAGACTCACCTCCTCCACCTCCAAGAAGGCTGGAATTGGCTGCCAAAAGAACAAAAAAAAGAACAGTTAGCACTGAGCTTCCTAAACATAGGAAACAAGACAGATGTTTCACAGGAGATTTTCTATTGTTTCAGTAACTTCACTACTCTCCACTTATCCCAAAACATTTACTGCAAAACCAATCATTTATGCAAATCATAATTGCAATCTTTACCTTTACATTATTTTGCAATATCTTTAAACATGTTGTCAAATAAATAAAACAGTAATACAATTATTGAAGCTTAATGTGTTTAATAGCTTATGAAATTACAATCTTGAATTTATAATTCTATAAACCACATTCCTTTTTGATTATCAAATGAAGTAAAAGTCCTTCATTTTAAGGAAACAGACTTCAATGCAACTTTTGATTAGCTCTTCTAGTTTTCTATAACATGGACCTTTGACAATGGTGATGAGAAACCTTGCCCCATTGATATCAAAGGGTGTTTTACCACTGTATGCAATTAAGTTCGGATTTCACTCAGTATGCCTAATTGCCTCTGTACTGTAACCACCCAGCTATCCATGCCAGAAATGGATAAATCATTTATGGAAAGCAATTTTCAAAGTATGGTGATACAAGATCGTCCTTCAAATTAAGCTAGCATGATTGGAGTGATGCCAAACACTCTCCCCTCTCTGCCTAGGGAAAAACAGTAGGAAAGCCTAGGCTTCTAAGCCTGCCTTGAGTATAGTATTCACCCCTTAGATGTGTGGGAGACAAATCCTTGTCCTATCATAACATAAATAAAACATAGTATAAAAACAAGTGTATAAGGGATGGACACCTGTATTTCTTATTGCTTGCAGCTGAGTGAAGGAGAAGCAAGACATCAAACCATTTTCTGCTTTAGGACATAGGCAGATGGCAAGATACACAGAATAAATGAGTTATTTTCCATTATCTAAACTTTTTAGTGTTACATGATATTGTTTCTGTGATTTCCCTCTGTTTCCTTAATAGAAGAATGTGAACAGCAGATTCCACGGCTGTTAGTTTTTTTCATCACTTTCTTGAGACTGACAAAAAAATCAAGAGTTACCTTCTTCAGATATTATACAAACATCTTTGACTTAACATCCCCTTTCAGCTCAACCATTTGCAGCCAGCTTTTCCTGACAGTGAAACTATCTTCATCAAAAAGCTAGATTTTCCATCAAAGTATCTTTCACAAAATCTCTAATTTTAAAAGCAACATCTACCATTAATACTATTGTCTTACAGAAACTCAAAAATTAGCTCTAGATTATTCAATTTGCAATGTTCTTTCAAGACATAAAGATGCAGCTTTATACCTAGCATAGCTGACAAAATCAAATCAAAATAAATAGTAAATGGCAGGGACAGTTATCCATCCTTGGACTAGTTGCTCCTACACTCATTGAATGAGTGAATTGTTGAGACCAACACCTAGACAGATATTCTTGTGCATCTTTCTGGTCAAAGTCTGAGTCTAGTACTCTTAAAGATTAGATAGAGGAAAATAATATTTTTTCCTAAACCAAAGCCATTTGTAGCAAATTTCAAAGAAGTGCCTGACTTCCTTTTTTGCTGGCTGGATTATTCCTTCAGATGCAACTCAGAAAACAGCTGAAAACTATCCACTACTCCTTTTGGTTGAGATTTCTGACACATTGCTTAGGTGAACTGGCTCATGGAGAGATACACAGGTGGCAGAACACTGTGGCTAGGAAAGGGAAGATGGGATAACACGTTTGGGGGGAAGACAGTGCAAATCCTCCCTTTTGGCTGTCACATACAGTTATATTAGCTCAAGATCCTTAAAACTTTCATCTGTCTATATCCTATGAATCAACTATGCTGCTAAGGACTTCACTGTCACAGCTACTTTGCTTTTACATAGCATAACAAGACAGCTTCAGACTCTGGGCTATAAAGTGCTAGCAGGGAACAAATATTGCCATATATAAATTGCCTTTGAAAAGATATAATGATAGTAGTAACAAGTGTGTGTAGACTTACTGCAAAGACTACCACTGATCTTCAGTCCTTCTTTATTTACCTGATCTTGCCCTCACTGAAATTCACTATTAAAGAAAGACACAAATTAAAAACAGCCCCATGTATTTCCACAGCAGCTTCCAAAGGACTCCTGTGACATCACCTTCCTTGCAGTAAAGCCAGTAGATCTGAGACAAAAATCAGCATATTTCATATCAGAAGCAAATAAAAGTAACAAAGTGTCATCTGTTGCCATAAGTCTGTTAGTTAAGATTATTTTTTTGGCACTGTAGAGTGCACCTACAATTACCATTCTAGTTCTCAAATGAGTCAGATTCTAGGATTTCAGTTATTATGTTTGAGAGACTTAAGAGACACAGCTAAGACCTGCTATACCTCACTGTAATCAAAGTTTCTACTGCTAAAAAACTTCATTCTGATACTCACCCAACATCCTCATTGCAAACTCTAATTTGCTGGCTTCTCAGAGAATTATGTTTCTCTCATTAACTTTTTCTGACAATGTTCATCTTTCCAATAACTTTCTAAAATATGTTAATAGCATGCAGTATAATTCAGCAACACACACTTCTCTATAGAAACAGCAAAAGCAGTTTAAGCAGATTTTTGGCTGCAATGCATCTATTACAGCTACTGCAATTGCAATAATAATTCATAGGTCTTTTTTTTATGCTTGACTATTAGAAGGAAAATCAAACCATTTTCCTATGACAACAAGAAAGAACATGACTGAATTATATTTACAGCTCCCTTTCCAGAAAGATAATATGTCACTCAAAAAGCAAGAACGTGTTTATTTTCAGATTTTTCAGACTGCACGTGAAAAGGTTGAATAAAATATAATTCTCCTTCCATCTTTGGGAAAGCCTTTCCACTAAAAATGTAGCTTGTCACTTAGCACCTCAAGAACACTTTTCCCCACCCAGAGCTGGGGACTGTCATGCAGATTGAGAGAGCAGGTCAGCACAGCCCCATGACTATAATCACATGCCGTAATGTTGGAGCCAGTGCTGCCTCTCTTCTCAGTCCCGCAGGGTTAATCTGCAGCTGCATTTTGTGCATCAGTGCTCCCAAATGTTCAAGACCTGCAAAACACTTTGAAAAGGGCTCCTGCTGTAGAGGTTCAGCCATGAGTAGGTGTGAGCAACCAGTGGTGGAAGCCTGCAGACTTGCTGCAGACCAAACCATAACATAGTGTGCATGTACCACTCCACCCCATCCAGCCTCAGGCAGTACCCATTACAACATCTGCAGGCAACTGGTAAATCCACCTTGACTAACCTCTTGTCCTCATGTCTCTATTCCAGAGCTGCACAACATTCCAAGTCATAGAAGATTTGGGGTGAGAGGAAAGAGAAAGACTGAATCACTACAAAGTTACCAAGGTGAAGAACAGTAAAAGTAAACAAACAATCCTAAAAGAGGCTCCAAAGAAACGTGAGGTAAAGACTTCTTGCACTTCATTACCCACATTACCCTTTCAAGCCAACCTTTCTAAAATGGCCTTCTTACAAACTGCAGTCTGCAACAGATTCCTGGGCATTAATTCTGAAAATCCACTCACAACACAAACCTTGAAACACCTATTCATTTATTCTAAGAGGAGTGATGCAACAATGTGGTGAGGGAGCCTGCAGCCTACATACTTCCTTGTCAGCCTGAAATATAACATACATTGAAAAAGACCCATCCAAAATACCTCACTTGACGATGGCCTGCATCTAATTTTAGATATTTTTACCTGCACCAGTAACATAGGCTTTGTGAAATGTATTCCCCTGATTCCTGTCAATATGGAACAATGGTAGGGCTGCAGGGTAAAATGTTGACCCTCTCTGTGTATCATTCTGTTTGTTCCTGTGTAACCGAGGGCTTAGAAGAAGCAGGACGGTGTGTGTATGGTTCCTGCTTCTCACAAGAACCCCCTGACAAATATTCCACCGGTTTTGTTGGCAAGGTGCTGGGCAGGGGAGATCTGTGGGGTGCATGCCTGGGGTCTGGAGTCGTCCTGAGGGCAGCTGAGGAGCACTGCTGATTCTGTCCACCGACCACCAGGTGGGAGTAAAGAAGACCCCAGTGGGTGAGAAGGGCATGCGCCAAAGAAGATTCCAGAACTCATTAGCATAGACCAACCTCTTCTTAGGAATATGTATAAGCAGAGAGAATATAAACTGGAAATGGGAATTGTGCAGCGTGCGTCTTGGTTGAGCAGAGACTCCTGGCGCACCCAGTGCTATTTGCTTGCCTTTATTCGTTTAATAAATTGTAAACTTTAATTGGAATCCTGTTTGGGACTAAATCATTTATCACAGCTTCAATAAAAAATAATAATTAAAAAAATCCAGCCATATTTGGGGACCTGTGGCGTATTTTCAATAGTGACTTCAGGATGAGAGAAATCACAGCACAGGAGATGCTGCATATCGCCACTACCTTAAAAGGAGTCTTTACATGTTGAGATACAGATATCACTTTCACATTCTGCCTCACAGTTTGCCTGCAGCAAATGGAAATACAAGCAGAAGTAGCAACAAACATGGCTTTTAGCTCTTTAGTTCTAGATTTCTTTTTATTAGATACATTAGAAGCATTAGCAGTGAAAAGTGTTTCTACAAAGTTCAGACCCATCTATAAAAAAATACCCACTCTCAAAAATAATCCACTTTTACAAGAAAATACAGCCTCTAATCACTGAGTATAACAATTTAGCCATTAATGAGATGTTTATGACCCCAGATTCAGTACTAGAAAATTCAGTACTTCAAATGACTTCAAGGTGCACCTCAATGGACTAGCTTTTGCTGCTTTTTTAACACAGAGTACAAACTCTGAACAAAACTCCATTGCTGGTCTGGTCTACCATGAAAACTCCACTCTTGCTCTAAGAAACAAAACTTCTTCCAAAACATTTCTGAAGGAAGAGAGGAGAGGGAAAGGAAGAAGGAGAAGGGGAGGGAGAGGGGAGAAAAAAATTTATAGCAAGCTTAGTTTCTCATTATAGGATACCCACAATGAAATCTCAGGTTACCAAAATGTACAAATTTGAATAATGAATATACCAGCTTATTTGACAAATAAAAACTGGACATGAATGTTTTAAATCTCAGCCTCCTTAATAATTCAAGTCATATAGTTTTCCAACACTTTTTTGACTGGATTAGCAGACCAGAAACTCTGCACAGGTTTTAACATTTTCTTCAGTGTTCTCTTATCAACAGCAAAAACCCTTGCCAAAAAGTAGGATTATTTGAAATTTTGCAGAAGCAAATGAATGCTGAAGAAGTTCACCTCCAATGAAACTGAAAATCTTTCTGTGCTGTAAGCCAAAAGGTATAAAAAGTGAAAAAGGATGTATGCATGGGTTGCTTAAACAGACATTTGCAGACACAGAATTGTTTTTTCTGCTGTCAATTCTATGGAATTTAGAAAATAGAAAAGATGCAAATACCAATTTTTGTGATGTCTCTGGAGATAACATGCTTTTAGCTTTGTTAACAACATAGCTCAGTAATTCTGGTTACTTTTTGTTGGCATATACTCATCTGACAACATTTCAAAAACATAAATTCTTCTGGGAGCATGTCTTTGTCAAGTATTAATGTCACTAGTAACTTAAATTGACATCTATGTCATGCAGCCATGCATCTGTCAGTATAATAAAAATATACTTTTAAAAGATTACTTGTTATTGTCTGACTTTGGCAGCAGATGTTTGAGCTTATTTTGATGTAAAAAAGATTAAATATTTTTGTCAATACTTTCTAATTGTGAAATTTATTCAAGATGACATCTTTATAACTGACCGTGTTGTTAGATGCAAGACATTCAGTTGCCTCAGACACCATTTTTATTCCTCAATAAAACATTATAACAGGCAGCTGGTGAGCAGAGTACCAGTAATTTATGGAATGGGAAACTACATTTTTTCTGTGTGTTTTTGTGAGACATCCTTACCTGTCACTGCATTTTGTTTGATCTTTTCTCAAGAAAGCAGAGAGAACAAAGAAGAGTGAGCTGACAACTGCACCTTGTGCATTCAATCACTTTTAGCATAAGATGTGCCTCGGTGCCTTACAGTAAAAAGCTTTAGGCTTAAAGATCATGAAGCACTTTTGAAGTATGTATAGTAAATAAAATACAGCTGTGTACACTATACTACAGTAAAGTCACTGCTACAATTAACTTTACTCAAAATACTTCCTTGCACACAAAGCCACAGCAATCCAGAGAGGTAAAATAACATTATAATAACAGACTGGGCCAGATTTGCAGTTATGTAAGTGCCTAATGGTGCAAAGCAGAGACTACTGGATATTAGAAAACCACCCAGCCTACAAAATAAGACTGACTTGCAGTGCTTAGGCACATCAACAAGCATGAATATTAGCAACTTCAGATGCCTATATGCCTCCTGTAAACACAGCCTTCAGATGCTTACTCAATATGGAGGCTGTGATGATAACCTGCCTGCAGCCATGCACCAGAAACAGCTCCCTAATACGGGCAGCAGCAATTTACTTCACTGTTTTCTACCATGCAGAATTCTACAAACAAACTGCTTCTCTCTATACCTGGAAAGGGCTTTTGCCCCTCTGGACCAACATCAGAGAGCTGGACTGGGATTGACTGGTTGCTCACACCCAGACTGGAGCTTCACGCAGAGGGCTGCACCCAGACTTCAAGGGCACTGGGCCAATTGCCGTGGAGCCACTGCTCTTTGGAGCAATCCCGGCATTGGCCAAAGGCCTGGCCTCCGCCTGCTCTGCTCCTGAAGGCTCCTAAGATGCTTCTGAGCTTAGCCCAATAGTTCTGCAATATGCTTGCTTTTAATGGGTGACGAAGAGCACATATTCTCAATACACACTTGGAGACTTGAGTTTCTGTGTATTAAGGAATCGTCTCCTTTTTTGCCCATAAAAAAACCTCTCTAAATAGAAGTGTAGAAGTGAACATCTACCAAATCTTATTTTATTGTTAGTAAAAAGTACTAACTTCAAGCTGTCTTTCTAAAAAGCCAAGATGTCCAGAAGCATGACCTAATGAGTCCAAAAAAGTACAGCTTAAGAAGTTTCCATCATCTGTGATGACAAAATGGTTGATGTGGGAGACAAAAGAAAGGGACTGAATTTTCCATGTCTTACTTTTTTTCTCAGATACTGAAAGTGCACATTACAAATTTGTCCTGCTTTAAAGATAAATGAAATCTAATAGAAGGCTTTGTGCAATGAAAAGTACAGGTTTGTATTTGAAAATAATGAAATGGCTTTGTGGTTCATTTGTCATACTACCTGTGCTATCCTATTTCCCCCTCAAATTCTTTATAGGTAACAAATTGTTAAAACTAAGTCTTGCTATCTTTGCAAATAAAGTAGTCATTAACTCCAATTTCAAGCTTGTAAAGGGTATTTCATAGGTAGATTAAGGGGGAAAAAAATAATCAGTATACTAGTAAGTGCTCTGGAGTTGATCCTGTCAAGGAAATTGCCTTCACAACATTCTGAATTCAATAAGGAAATGATAACTGTCATAACTTTTCAGTTATTTTTCTTCTAATACATTACCAACTCAATATATAATGTACATTTATGCAAGAAAGTTATTTTGAAATTTATATATTATACCCATTAAGCTTAATCAGTCAGATGCAAAGCACCTCTGAAATCTGATATGAAAAGAAATAAACCAGCACCAAGCACAAAAATCCCAAAGTAGGCAAGGCAGCAGTCAGCTGCAGTACAGAAATAAGCACACAGCTATGGTCCTGAAATTTAAAATTTAGAGTACATTGGAGGCATACCTTCAAAGCAGAAAGAGCAAAATGACAGCTTTTTACCTTCAAGTGAAATACACTAATTGCTTTAATTCAGAGTGAGAGAAAGTTAACAGAAATTGAAGCTAACAAGCACATACTGAGAAAAAAGCAGGACAGAAAGCATTTGGCCTAGAGCATATAATAGAGTATATAATGCTGCTGTATAAACTTCCATATGGACTGAAATTAGGTTCCAACTTTAAAAGGAGCTTAAACTTTACAGTAGTCTGAGGACTCCAAATCACTGTAATTGCTTCTAGGTGGGGAAGTCAGTCAACAGCAGCAAAAAGGATAACTTAGAAGAGTATTCAAAAAACCAAACTAACTTCTTTTTAAGAATGGTATTCATCAGGAGATCTTCAGTCCCAAACACAACTCCACAAAACATTTCCTGGTGAAATCCCACACAAACAGCTGTTCACACATTCATACCACTGAAATTCATACTCTTCATACCCAGCCACCGGTATTACTTTCAACTAGACAGAAACACCTATTCCAAATCAAAGGAAAGGATATGATGCAAAAGAAAAAGGTTTTCCTGCAGTGCCTTGTGAAGGACAGTGAGAAGAACCTGTTTTATGAGGCTGATCTCATCTTTGTGAGGGAGAAGATGACAGATGTGTTGAATCAGAAGCTGCAGTTTGAAGGGACAGAGCTAGAAAAAGCTAAAACTGGCTGATAAGCCCATTATCATGGTCTACATGAACCCTTTGCAGAAGGCACACTTGTTTTTCATGTTCCTCTTTTTTTTTTTTTTCCCTGGCAAACATGAGAAAGGCACAAAGCAGGAATAATTTCATTCTAAAATACAGATTGATAAATTGTCATACACACACTACCAGATACTAAAGGGAAAGCTATGAATTAAGATTTCATCCATTTTCTGTGTGAATTCATGGTTTGCCCAATGACTTAAAGTTGCCTTCTGTATCATCAAGGTACTTTAAAAAATAGACAAGCTGGAATGTAAAGCAACAGGAATTTATTCCAGGCAGAATAATGAGGAAAAAAATATTCCGGTCTACTACAGCCAATTCTTCATCTCACAATTTGGGCCATTTGTGTGGTTTGTAAATGTAACATTAAAGAGAATCAAAGTGCTGCAGTATTCAATTAATCCATTTAAGTAGAGTCATCATCAATATTTAACAGCCTAGGCAAAACAGAGTAAGAGGTATGCCTAGGTTCTATAAATTGTATAATTTGTTGTATAATTTTGTATAATTGTATAAATTGTATAATTTTCTATACAATTAGAAAAGCATTTTTTGCAGTAATTATTTCAAAATAATTAGTGAAATTTATATAACTCATGCATCTTTCCAGCATCTCAAAGGTACTGGAACATGTTATCAGGGAAACAGAAAAATTAGAGTGAAGTTCTTTGTGTTTTCTTTGCTTTTGTCTTTTTGAAATTACAACCAGCCCTGAAACTCCCAGATTCTACCTGTACACAAGAACAGTCTGGGAGAGTTTTCTTCTTCTTCTTTTTTTCTTTTTCTTTTTCCTTTAAACAGTGGTGTGGTACTTACAGTATAACTACTCACAAGATTTCATTTCAATTTCCTTCGCTAGGAAATAATTGCATAATACGTGTTTTCAAGAAGGATAATGTCTGATTGCAAAAAGTTTATATGAGGCCACAAAATCAAAAAGAAATCATGAGGTGGTAAAAACTAACATATTTCAGTCTTGAAACACTAGTATTCAACATTCAGGCTTCAAAACAATAAAAAGCCCCTAACTTGATATGAAATCAAAGGCCACTGCTGAAAAGCAGCAACCTGGGGCCTTGCCCCGGTAGCAGCACAGGGTGTTTTGACGCTGGGTAAGAGGAGGAAGAGGCACCCTGTGGTGCAGGCACCCCTCTGGGGCTTCCTGTTTACTCCAAGGCAGTTGAAGCAAGGTCAGCCTTGGCTACAGCTGTAGGGCTGGCCTCAGCAGGCGTGTTTTGAAGTAAAAGTTAGTAAATGCCCACACTCCTGCTTTTTCTGAGAGTATTAACACTCATGAACAATATTCAGTTTAAAAAAAACACCTTACCGTACTGAAACAGCCCTGGCATTTTTTTTCCAGCTATGCAGACAAGACTTCACTTGCAAATTCTGCCGCAAAGTTAAGGGAAGGCAAGGTGTTATTGCACTGCTTTTGCAAGAGCAGCCTGGAAGGAAAATTTTGACAATGAATTACAAGCTCCTGCAAGCGACCGGCACAGACATGTAGGATTTGAAGAGCCTGCATGTAAAGCACTGAAGTAAGGTCTACTTTAAAATATATCCAACTGTGCCAATGTAACGCACTCTGCATATGAACATGTTGCATAACCTCTCTAATGATCCTTTCTTCATATACCCTGAAATTAGAAGCAGCTCCCACTGTGGTCAGTGAGAACCACATTACAGAAGAAACAAGAGACTATTTTACTGTACTTTTTCTGTTTTCAAACATAGGCCCAAACTGTCGCTACAGGGCTAAATATTTGTATAACAACGGTCATGTATTCCTTTATAAGGGAAAGTAGAATATAATAACCTGGGTCAAACCAGGAGTAACAGTAAAGTACAGACTGAACACCTTATACTGTCCTTAAGAATATTGTCTCAAACCTTTCTGTATAGTTTTGACAAATACACTATCTATACTTTAGCTTAAGTGACCATTTCAAAAGGTGGCCATCTGTAAGCAAAAAAAAATAATATCCTTGGAATATTAGAAAAAATACTAAGAATAAAATGTAGTCATCAACTTAGCAGAGAAGTCAGAAATTGCCCCTTTTGTGATAAAAGTAAGTCAGCTTAGTCAGAGGGAAATTATCCTCTCCATTTTATTGTTCCTGGAACGTACAATCCATGATATGTCTTTAAATGGAGAAATATAATATAAGGCTTGAAAAAAAATAGAGGAAAAAGAAATATTTTTACTGTTAGCTTACTATTTTCACATGCCCTGAAAATTGTACTCAGGAACTTTAAAGAAAAGGGGGATCACAAGTAATCGAAATGATGTGAATACATTTTCAGAGGTGTGACAAAGCCAAAAGCCCAGATGAAATCCCTGGCAATGACAGGATTTCAGATTGTGTGGTTCAGTTCTTTGTTCCTGTCAGGTTACTGGGGGTTTCTCATCTTTCCTAGCTGCAGACCCTCATATTTCATGATTTTTCTCAAGAATCATCAGGTTGGAGCTGTGCTGCTCAGCTACCCTCTACCAAAAATTGCCCTGCTCTGTATTTGCCTGTGTATCAGCTGCATACCTGCTCCACGGGTACCCCATGTCTGTGTGAGAAGTAAAGCAAGGAGTCAGTTTTATTATACTCTCAAGATACCTCTTTAACACTAAAATTACAGTCACTTCTTAATGATGAAAGAGATTAAAGCTATTTTTTTTTAAAAGTAGTAAATAGGTACTGCTGTTACAAGACTGTGCATTCAAGCAGATAATCTCTTACAGAAGCAGTATTAAGGCTTTGATGAAATATTTATTGAGGTTAGGCTGGACAAGAATCTTTCATTTTCTCTGAAGCGCAACAGGAGGGTCGGCTGCCTGCACTGTTGCACACCAATAATGCCATGCAGAAAGAGAAATCCCCAAGCTGCAACACCTAATCAATAACTTCATTGCATATGCACCAATGTCATCCCTAAAATTTCCCATTCTTGCTTCCTGCTGAGTTCACTGGTCAAGTTCAGATATGGAAATATTGCCCATACCAAGCAGGACTCAGGTTACCTTGTTACATAGGCCTATTCCCAGCTAGACAGTATATTTAAGCTGTCTACAGCAGCCACATCTTTTGGATACAAAGCAAAAGACGAAGTATGGAAGACTGTTTTCCCTAAATGGCCAAGGAGGAGATGTAGGCACTGTCAGGAAGCAATGCAGGACATCTGTGGTTTGGGAACCCAAGACAGGTGATGTGAATTCACTCTCTTGTGGCAAAGATGCTTGTGGTTAATTTACGATCATCACCACAAACATTTCCACCACAAATCCTTTCAGCTATAACCACTACCCAAAACCGCAAGAACTGCTTCTACTTGCTATTTTTGCTAACGTTTTCTTTCATTGCTTCTAGTAACAGTTTGTTCATTGACTCAAGAACAGTACCACTGGGTGAAACAAGTAGGTGAACAAGTTTGACCCTTTGCCTGGGCCACAATTCAATTGCAAGCTTTTTTGGATGCCACACCACCTAATCGTCAGAGGTATTCTCACTGAAAGCTTGAATAAAAAGAACTGTGGCTACTGATAGGAGCTAAAAACAGAGGAAATAAAGCCAAAGAAATAATCCTACAAACAATTCCCACAGACAGTTAGACTGAAGATAAATTTGGGAAAGCTGATTAATCACTTCAAAATATGCTCTTCTTTTTCTTTTCCTATTACTGTAATTTTTAAAGTGCTGATCAAATAAGCACCTCTGTTTTGGGTTTTGGTTTTACCTATCTTTCTCTAAGGCAAAACCAGAGACAAATACATGTAGATCAAAAACTATACTAGGAGAAACGTGTCCAAGTTTAGTCATTTTTCTCCCCATGGCTGCAACATATACACATCAGCTATCTAGAGCAACTTTTCAAAAAACTAAGTTTGTTCTAAGTTTGTATTTTAATAAGCCATCATTCCTTCTCTACCTTATATCAGGAAAATTCAAAATTTTAAGAAGCTCCAAGCTTTGTTATAGAAGTTTGCATCCAGGATTAGTATGTAACTCACGGTGATCTATATGATATCTAGGAAACACAAATGGGGATTCTATAATCTAATTCATGCACAGCAAACACTTCATTTCATTATTTCAATACTATGAGCATGATTTATCAGTCAGCTGAGGACTTCTGAAAAACATATTAGAGAAAATAAAGACAAAATTAGGCAAAGCACAAATGCTGCTTGTAAAGCACAGAGACCAGTAATGTCAAAGGACATTACAGGCATCTTATGCTATATATAAGCACATCTGTAAGGCAGGTAGATTATGTTTTCATAACTGCTCAGAAAAGAAAAAGATGAATCATCTTTTAGCTCTATATAAAATTACTTCTCTGGTGAAAATTAATAGGGAGGCTCCAAAACACCAGTCACATGCTCTAATCATCAGGGAGGAAGAAATGAAATGATAATTTTTAAAAAACTCAACTTTATTGAATATGGAAAATTGTTTTCTCTTGGAAAGTAATGACAGTAATCCCATATTTTCTAATGACATTAGAAAAGAAATGGCTTAGTGGTTACCTAGAAAAGATCTTACGAAGCATCAGGTAGATAGATTACTACATGAGACCTACACTACTAAATATGTAGCCCTAGTATATTTGCAGGAAAAGATGTTGTGTAAATTTACCTCTAATAATGTTGTGATCTAAGAATATCACTCCTACTGATATGTCTAAAACCCACAAATAGTCCAAAAATTTTACCAGAATTTGTACAGGCAGCAAAAAATATACTACTCCAGATGGAAGAAGTGACTGTGCAGGAGCACAACTCTTTTCCTTCCCTGAAGTCTCAGTCAGTCTTTTCTTTATACTTCAAGCAAATTAAATCTACTGCAATTAATGATTATAGTTTTTCCTTCAATCAGCCCATATTCCTCTAGGAAATTAACTTAGCTATTAAAAGCCTAAAGGCTGGAAAGAAACCTAATTAGATGAGTTTTACCTCCTCTGTATTGCCTGTGTAATCAAATGCAGTTTCCCCACCAGTTTAATTCTAATCAGTTTAATTACTGAAAATTATAATGAAAAAAAAAAAACCTTGCTTCTTAGATCAGAACAAAGGAGAAAAGCTACACGTGGTAGCACAAGAGTACTGGGTGGCAATGGTTTGATACTGTATGTGAGGGAGAGGAAATGATTCTAATACTCCTTAGACAATAGTTATCAGACCAAGAAGGTGGAAACAGCAAACCAGCAGCCAAGAAAAAAACCTCAGTGCCAGACTACTTCCAACATGTGAAAAAGAAGGAAGAGTTTATTACTTCAGTACTGCAAAGCCCTGATTACAGAAGACCTGTGTAGCTCCACTGAGTCTTTCCTACTCAGTCTTTTGGTTAAATGCTGCTGCCCAGAGCAATGGAACTATCTGGGATGGCTTCATTCTCTCTTCTACTAAAACAAAGAAGCTAATAGTTCAGGCATAGGGAGAGATGTCCATGGGAGAGAGAACTATGCTAGGAGCCACACTCTTTTCTTGCCATGTCTCTAAAACAAACTTTTTCTAAGAAAGGAGAAACTATGGGAGCTTAGACTTAATGTCCTAATGTGTAGGAAAACACTCTGCTGTAAATGAAACTGAAGAATAACACCAGGTAGAAAATGAATCCTAAGAAAGAAATCCAGGAGTGAGACACAAAGGAAAGAAACCTTAAAACAGAACAGGACTAAATAAAAAGTATAAGCTGCTATATTAACATATATAAAATGCTCCATTTTATATGATATGAAAATACTGAGATGAAAGGTCTCTTAAACAAGTCTGTTAGACACACACAGTTATACAGAAATATTTAGAGAAAGTATGCATGTTTTCCTCCACTTAATTGCCACAGCAAAAGTATTTCTTAGTGTTATGAAACTCCCCTTTTTAAAAGTAATCATATCATTGTATTTTTCTCCTATCTCTTGCCACAAGGAAATTTCTATGTTCATCAAAAACATACAAGATAATATGCCTTTATTTCTTTTGAAATACACAAACCATAAAACAAATCTGTTCTTTCCTTGCATCTTCCTTTCTTTTTATCATTTTTCCCTTTTGACCAAAATGGCTTTACTATCTATTTCCTAATTTTAAGGACCTCAAGCAAGGCCAATTTAAGTCTGCTCTGTCCAGATAACTAATCCCAGTAATCACATTTAAAATGCTAGTTACAAGAAGACATTGTTATCACTATAGAAAGTGGAAAATCAAGTGCCATAACACAAGGATTGGTGGTAGTACGAGACATACCAGCAGTTAAAAGTCTAAAAATACTGGAACGAATTATTTTACTTTTGCTAAATTCACCAATCAGCCAGTTTTGACTTTTGTAACATGCATGATGGAAAAGAGAAGTTCTGGCTTGCCACAGACGAATACTGTAAGCTTTCTTCAAAAAGGAAACTTGTGAAATCCAAGACAAGTTTTAAATTATTCTTTTCACCAATCTTAATAATGGGAACAGGGCAGGGGAATACCACAGTAGTACCTAGCATCCTGAAATCTGCACAGAAACATGGGAAGGTAAACTAAACAAACTTTACCAAAAGGCAAACCATGCATTTTCTTAGAGAAATATGTCATGTCTTATAAAAAAAAAGATCATTTTGTTGCAAGACAACACACATGCTTTTCACAAGGTCTCCTCTAGCCATGAAGTCGTTAAACATTTCCTTAGTTTGTGAAAAACTGCAGAAAGTGGCAATATACCAAACCTGTATCTGAGTCTACAGTGCTCTCCTGAAGGAAGAATCTAATCAAGGATATCAGGATATAAACTCCCAGGGTGGAGAGTACAAGTCATTTATTCAAAGCCTTTGTTCAAAAACACCCAGCTTTGAACATTTACAAGGTGTAGTGTTAAAGGGTTTGAGTATAGCTAACAGGACAATACACCTCAATCAAAGCTTTGAAAAGCTACAGACTTAGGTAAGATGTCCTCATGTATCCTTACCACTCCCAATTGCTTTATCATAAACAGTTTTTTTACCCAATCCTTTCCCAAGTTCCTTCTAGACTTTTCTTCTCTTAGAAGATGGGGAAAGTTGCAGAGAAGTACCATGCAAATGCTCAAGGTTCTGACATTAGAAGCACTAATAAAGCCCGCACTGAATTAAATAGGGAAAGAATTTAAATATTCCAGAAACATAGATCTATTAGCAGTAACTTCTTACTAGCTGATGGCTTTTTTGCCTGCTCCATTTGTGATAAAACTTGTTTGCAAGAACAACAATTAGAAAACAGAACAAGAAGAGAGGACCAGAGAAAAAAATAATCCAAAAAAACCCACAGAACATAAAGAAACCCAACAAACAAGAAACATTAATTACAAGGAAGCACATAAAGGCAAGACTGTGACAAAAAAAAAAAAACTTGTCAAAAATCATGTCCCTTTTTTCCCCCAGAAGATACACAGATGATACACAAATGTATCTATACTTTCAATTCACATTACAAACTTTAAGTACACCTCTTGAAATGTATCTATAAGACACACAAAAGAATAATAGTTATAAAAGCTAAAATAGGTCCTACAAGAAACAACACAAAAACAAGCTGTAGGTGTTAGTGGGGGATACCACCATCAGCAACATGGGTCCCCTTTCTGTAAAAATTAAAGAAAACTTCTGTCGAGACCCACACTAACTGCATCTCAGACAGCATAAGGAAGTTAACTGTTATTAATGCAATCAGGTTGTATGTTCCAACACTACAATTTCCAAATTAATCTTTAAAAGAAAAAAAAAAAACAAACTGTATTTGTTTGAAGCACCCAAGATAATTCTGTAAAACAAAGAAAAAAAAAGTTGATATACTCTATTGCTGCCATCTCATTGAAGGTGAGATTTGAAATGCATTGTGTCCGGTATGCAGAACTTTCTTTCATAAAGATAAATTCAACCATTGGTGGACCCAAAGGACTCTTAGGAATAAACACACTTAACCTGTATTTCCTGTTCTCCACAATCAGTAATTCCAGGGAATGTCCATTTGGAGGTTCAAGCCCCTTTCATGCAACCTACACACCTCCTCCTACGGGACCCAGCCAAACCTGTAATTTTAGGGAAAGCTCTTGTGCCACAACCACCATGAGGGTCAGTACTGACTAAACAGCCAGGCTTAAAAAGATTAAATTCCCTAATCTGAGAAATACTGCAGAAGCAGAAGAGTGGATATGCCCTAAGCATAGTTTCAGAAAACAAATCTTGCAGCTCAGCAATTTCACTTTTTACTGTAAGGGATGTTATGACAGCTTCACAGTGGATTCATATTTAAATATAACTTTAGTCCCCTCTTGCATCCTTTGAAACATCCATCACTGTAACTTTAGCCTTTTCATAATTTAAATGAATAATCTTCAGCTCCTAAATACTACTTTAGTCTGTTTTGCCAGACAAAATTAATACCTCTTGCAGTTACTGTTGGAAAGGACTAGAAGCCCCTGTTATCAGACGCTGTGACCTTCCCCCTCCAGGCAGTTATTCATGCTGTCAGCCAGCTTCCATGGGTCCCTGTACCCAGCACTCTCTCTGGGAGCCAGGAAGGGACAAGCCACGTTGGCCAAGATCTGCTGCGACAGCCCAGCACGGAACTCGGCAAACACCAATCTTCCCCGAACTACGCCTTTAGAAACCCAGCTTCCAGTTATGCTTTGGCCTCCAGAGCAGGAGAAGTTTTATGCTTCTAGAATGGGGTCTATCATTAGAATAAAGTAGGTATTTTCATGATCTTTACAGGGAAAAATGTCCCAGTGACACCAGTGGCTCAATTTAAGCTGGTACAAGAAAGATTTGTAGAGCTACTATTAAGAAGAGGAGAAGGAATTTCTACATCTCTTTCTGTCAAAGCTGGGATATTTGGGGGTTTTACTTATTTATTTCGGGGTAGTTCTAGTTAATTTTAATATATGCATGCTTTCTGCTTTGGGACTTTTGACCTAAACTGAGCCTATAGATCTAGTGAAGGAAAAAAACCAAAGAAAACAAAACAGAAATTAGTTCTCTACTTTTACAAGTCTTTCAGGAGTCCCCAGTCACAAACCAATTTTCTGGCCAGTAAAAGAAAATGAGTACAGGAAGAACAGTAATGTTTTGATACCATTGCCATGGTGTAAAATTATTATTCCATAAATGAACTTTCATTACATTTGTCATCAAAATCATATTCAACAGGTAAAACCTAATTACAGGCATGGGAGGTGTAAGACCTGATGGCCAGCAGCTTTAAGATGGTTTGATAAAGAGCCAACAAGCTGGAACTCAATGTTCCATTATTTCCCAAGGTATAAACCAGCTTTTACCAGTATTAAAATGCTTGATGAATGCATTAAGAATCTTCTATTAACAACATTGATTCAATAATGGACAGTGACCACTTCTGAACAGTATTGTACCCACATGTGAAAGCACTCTTAAAAAAATACAGTGACAAAGAATCACACATTCCACTTTAACGCATCATTTTAAAAGTTCATCAGAAGGAACAAAGCCCATGAGGAAAGATGGAAAATATTGTTTATTCACAGGACATCTTCTGAAAGACTAAAAACTAAAAGAAAATTCTGCCTCTCAAAGGAAGTCAAATTATCAGCTTCTATTTTGTTAAGCAATAAATACTTTGAGCATTTGAGTTTAAAAAAAAAAGCAGCTATTAAAAATTCTGTACATTGAATTAAATTAATTAAATCAATTAAATTCATTACATTGAAAAAAAATTATTTTCTTGAAAAAGAAACTACTAAAACTTATAGCAGCTTTAAAAACTGCCAGATACACATAAGATTTTTCCAAACTGATACTCCTTTCTTCTTTCTTCCATTTTATTCTTTTGTAAATGGCTGTATATATCTCATCTCTAGAACACCACACTGAGATATTTTTATTACTACTCAACTGCTTAATGCTTTTATTTTTCTGTGATTTACACTTGAAGAATGTAATAGCAAGTGTACGTAATGACAAGAAATGTTTGCTAAACCAGCCAACTTCAACTAATGCTGCAGAATCCACATGAGTGGAAAGTAAATTGGGAATTTGTAAATGACAGTGTTTGGACTATATTTCAAAGAGTGTTCACAAATAAACATTTTAGTGTAATGTACTGCTCTCCTTGGTTCCCTGTGTAGTCAGTTCTGCTAGAAAGCAAGCTGGAGCACTCAGTGGACATAGCCACCAAAATTCCCACCCTGTGGAGCAACCTCTCTCTTTCCACCAATTGTATGATGGACCTAGTTAGCTTTTGTGAGTATCCTTCTTTGGGTTCAGAAACAGCACTTGACCTACAAACTTTTCAGTATTCACATCATGTGTATTCAGAGCTGGAAATGTGCACTCTGGAGGAGACTAAGTGACAGACAATACCGATTTTCAAAACCTTGAAGAGTAAGAGGTTACTGCAGTTACTGCAGCATTTTCACTTTGGTACAATACAGCTGGGCAACACAGTAGAAAAGAACAGCTTTTCACCCACAGTAATGTTCTTAGCAGAAGTCCACAGTTAGAAATTAAGTGAGCCCTTAGCCAAAATGCAGAGGGCAAGTATAGTGGAAGAACTCGAGTGCCCAGCACATACTGTCACAAGTAAGTGGGAATCCATCAGAGACTGATTCAAGATCAGGTTTTCACCCATAAACATGAGTTTAAGTCAGCTTGTACCAACTTTAAGTTAGCAGCTTTACTTTCATGTTATTCATTACTTCTAGATAGGCTGAGACTCCTGCAAGGGATTATCTTATATGACCATCTCATCCTTCTGTGACTGCATGTATATTTAAATAAAAACAGTTGCACCCAAAATACCACAATCTGTAGTACTTAGTTGAAAACAACCCTTTGAAAACTGCTATTCCTGAGCAATGAAACAATTGAGTCTAAGTGAGACGCTGTTTGTCATCAGTACCAACAAGCAGTATCTGTCTCCAAGATTGTCTCTCAGAGGAAAGCTGTTCCATCTCAGTGCTCATGCCTCTCACATTTCTCTCATGGTTTCCTCCCCAACCCTTCATTTCTCCTCTCTTTCCAAGGCTCCATGTATGACGTTTGCCCACAACCACATCCTCTACCAGGTTCTCCTTTCTTCTTCGGTTCCTCTCCCAGCTGCTTTCTCCCCTGCCCAGGTCCATGTTGTCAAACCAGTTTGCTTTTTTACACCCCTCTGCTCCATTTGCTTCTCTGTGAAGCTGCCCTCTTACCCTTTACTATCCAGCTTCCTACTGCAATACAACATTTTGCCTTTCAGTTTCAGCACATACAGTTTCCAGTAACCAGGTTAAAGTGACTTAGGTTAGAAAGAATGCAAATATGTAAACAAGCAGCTATGTAAATGAATAGAGCAGGCTTCACCCAAACAACACTCACATTTGAGAAAATAACCCTTTTTTTGATTACCCCAGTACATATTGCCTGCAACTTCCCAACCGCTTTCCATCTTTCAGTCTTCCTTCATGAAAGATACCCCAGAAAAATTCAGATCCAAACTAACTTATCGGGGCTTCCTCTTGAGAGGGAATGTGGCTGCTAAGTAGAAAACCTGATCTGACAGCTTGGATGTTAAAAGGCCACATGAGACCAAGAAGTGTCCTGAGTGAAGAACAGCCATTATCTTTTCATATGCATTGTTTTTTTCTCTCAAAAACAGAGATCTTAAGAATATTTTACTGGACACCATATAGATCATTTAAAGTTTGTCCCTCAGTGTCTCATAACAGTTGGCAATATCATTAGGAAATTAAACAAAGAGGAGTAGCAGAATCATATCACTGACTGAAAAATGGGAGTACAGTATAAATGTAAGTATGCACTATTAAGATTAGATATCAAGCCATTTACAACTACAACTGAGATGTATATGCAAAAAGTTTCACTTACCAATATTCATCACGAACACTGAATTATAAAAGCTGAAATAGGATACTGAATAATAATCATTACCACAATGTGAAAAAAATGGCTCCTTTGAGAGCCTTTATAGACAGACAGGAGCAGTGTCACGCTCACACACCTTGGTCTTCATGGGGGACTTCAACCACTCTGATATCTGTTGGAAGGACAACACAGCAGGGCACAAGAAATTCAGGAAATTCTTGGAATGTGTCGATGACAACTTCCTCCTTCAAATGGTTGAGGAAGCGACAAGGAAAGGTGCCATGCTGGATCTTGTTCTTACCAACAAGGAAGGGCTGGCAAGCAATGTCAAGTTGAAGGATAGCCTCAGTTGTAGTGACCATGAAATGACAGAATTCAACATTCCTAGGGCAGTGAGGAGGGTGGCCAGCAAGCTTGCTACCCTGGATTTCAGAAGAGCAGACTTTGGACTCCTGCGAGATCTGATTGGCAGGGTAGTGTGTGAAAAAACAGCTGGAGGGGAGAGGGGCCGACGAAAGCTGGCTAGTGTTAAAGGATCACCTCCTCCAAGCTCAGGAGAGGTGCATCCCGAAAAAGAAGTCAGGAAAATAGCCAGAAGGCCTAAGAGGACCCAGAAAACTACAGGCCAGTCAGTCTCACCTCTGTGCCTGGCAAGATCATGGAGCAGATNCTCTGGGTCTTGCTTAATGTATCGATACACACAATGTCCTACAGGACCCCTGCAGGGTCCTACATCTTGGAATGTGGCAATCCCAGGCACAAAGACAGGTTGGGCAGAGAATGGCTGGAGAGCAGCCCTGAGGAGAAGGACTTGGGAGTGCTCATGGATGAGAAGCTCAACATGAGCCGGCAGTGTGCGCTGGCAGCCCAGAAAGCCAACCGTATCCTGGGCTGCATCAAAAGAAGTGTGACCAGCAGGTCACAGGAGGTGATTCTGCCCCTCTACTCTGCACTTGTGAGACCCCACCTGGAGTACTGTGTCCAGCTCTGGAGTCCTCAACAGAGAAAGGACATAGAACTGTTGGAACAGATCCAGCAGAGGGCCATTAAGATGATTAGAGGGATGGAGCACTTCTTCTATGAGGACAGGCTGAGAGAGCTGGGGCTGTTCAGCCTAGAAAAGAGAAGGCTCCGGGGAGACCATATAGCAGCCTTCCCCTACCTGAAGGGAGCCTACAGGAGAGCAGGAGAGAGACTCTTTGTCAGGAAGTGTAGTGATAGGACAAGGGGTAGTGGTTTTAAACTGGAAGAGGGGAGATTCAGATTGGATATTAGGAAAAAATTCTTTCCTGTGAGTGTGGTGAGACAGTGGAACAGGTTGCCCAGAGAAGTTGTGGCTGCCCCATCCCTGGAAGTATTTAAGGCCAGGACTGATGGGGCTTTGAGCAACCTGCTCTAGTGGGAGGTGTCCCTGCTCATGGCAGGGGGGGTTGGAACTCAATGATCTTCAAGGTCTCTTCCAACTCTAACCATTCTATGATTCTATGACACCAGAAAACTTAATCAGCCTACAGGAAATACTGAAAAAGTTAAAGGTAGTGCTCAGTGAGTACTATTTTAACCTCTCTGATTCAGCAAGATTTAATATTTGTCTCAGAAGAGTTATCTCTTCTCAAATTAACTTTATTCTCCCCATCCTTTCTTTGACTTGTTTATGCGATTAACAGCAAGTAAACTAACAAAATCCTGTGTCGCAATTGCGTTTCAGCTGTAGTAGGTCAAACAACCCTTCTGCTATCATTACCTGAAAGCTAGCATTTGGATTAAAGCTCCAAGTTTTTGTACTCACCACCATTTGCCTGATTTTTATCCTGTATTTTCATGAAGGAATACCAATGGCAACATCTAGTTTCTACCCACAGAAGTAGACAGTGGAAACCTGAATTAATGACTGACTTGGAGGCTTTATGACATAAATGACATAAATTTATGTCATAAATGTGACATGCGCTCCAGGAACTCCTCGGGGTGAACTTGGGCCCTGTGAGCATGTGGTTAAGATTGTAAGTGATGTTTTAACCAAAAATTTAACACCTTAAGATGTCACCTGGAAAACTGAGACTGAGCAATCATATTAGAAAAATAATTCCACCTGACATTCTTAAATATGAAAAAGGTAAAGGAAATACTGAGCATTTAATAGCGCAGATCAACCTCTGTAGAAAACAGCACACACAGTTTGTCTCCAGGTAGGAATATGGTATCATCAGCCCCTCTAGCCTGCCTCTAAATGCCACATCAGATCTGGTTCATGGATATCAGCAGACCTTAGGTATTCAAGAGCTCAGAAGCTCTTCTGAAGGAAAACATGAGCATCTCTTACTAAGGAGTTTATGGATCATGATTATGGGAAAGGCACTCTACCTCAAAAAGGAAGTACTCAGGAAACCAAGTTCAAATCCACTGTAATAGTTTTGAGTGTGTGTGGGTACATCAGCTATTTTTTCTACAGTGAGTAGAACAAAAATATTTTTCCCTTAAATAAACCACCCAGAAATTAAACTGTTCAGATACTTTTCAGAAAACACAATTGTTTCAAAACACCACTTGCAAGAAAAAAGTGATAGGCAACAGCTTATACGAAGAGGGAAAAATGCAGTATTTGGTATTTGTATTTGACATGTACCAGGGCTCCCCATGTGGCTTTCAAGCCACTGACAGGTAAGTCACAGAAGAGCACATGCTAACTCCTTGTTTCCTTAGCACTATCAATGCTCACCAATTACACACGACATGATGGAGGATACAGAAGTTGTGTTTGACGTGTTCATTCTATGCAGGATTTTGCAGCCCCAAGTAATTTTTTTTCCAGAGTTTGGTCCTTCCTCAGTGCTACTCTCTAATGGTAATTCATTCTGTCAATATGGTATGTGCACTGCTCGCTGGGGAGCCCAATGTGGAAAAGGTGATCAGAGCATCTCAAAACTAATAAGAGAAGTCACTGGCAAACTCATTTCTTCATCCTGTTTTCCCCTTCTTGATTTTATTAATTTTATGTTAGCCAGATGTGGCAATCATCCTTGCCACTGAAACTACAACACATTCAGAGCCAGGAAGAGCCATAATGAGGAATAAACCATGAACAAAAAAGTAAGCAAAAGGTTCACCCAGTCTTCAGCTCCTTCTCCTGCTCCCAAAAGCACAACATTTAGTCACATACACAGAACAAAGAACAGATTGAATTATATTCCACCTGAGAGCTAAGACTGCTAGAAAAAAAGCTTAAAATGTTTAGCTGCAGCTATTTTTTGTTAATATTGTTGCCTTCCATAATTAAAAGGGGAAACCTTTGCAGCACTTAAAGCACTTCATCACTGCCCAGCTAACATGCACAAAAAAGATGCCTCGCATCTGGCAAAGGCAATGAAACTGCTTCATTCATTTGAAACAAAGATTAAATAAATGGGAAGCAAAAGCAAAGCCCTAACTAAACATGGTACTTCCCAAATACAACCATAAACAACAAAAAACATTAACTGGATGAGTTCTTGGCTGATATATTTGCTCTCAAAAAGCATGACTATAATGGCTATGATTTTCAAAACCACTACTTCTGAAAGGATTAGAAGGCTAATGATAATTTCTCTTAATACCATCACACTGTCTCATCCCTTTGTCAATTAAAACCCCACTGTTGACAACCTCAGGCTAAGGAAGAGATGCTGAGGTGTGGAATGGCCTAGGCCTACTATTCCAGTTAAAAGAAAAATGTTTTTTGGGGTTTGTTTGTAAGTGGTTGTTTTTGTTTTGTTTTATTTTGTTTTTAAAAATATGTCTTTTCTTTCTCCTTTGACATGGAGAGAGAAAGCTTCTTGCTCCAAGGTATGTACTTTACCCTTTATCCACACCTGAGATACTGGATGCAATGAAGGATATATTTCAGAACACTGCTCAAAACCTAGCTATTTAGAAGTATTTACAATATTATTTAATAAGTACTTTTTTCTTATTAACAGAATGTACATACATAAAACTAGACAGTGAAATAGGGCTTGGGTGCCTAAAGAATCAATTAACTTCAAGTGACTCAATATTTATTGGTTTGATAAACAATTTATCAACTAAGTCTCACCACAGTCAGTTGAAACATTGTCAAAGAAATATCAGGATTATAAAAAATTAAATTCAGAAATTAGGTAGAAATTAAAAGTGTTAGTTATGTACGTAAACAGTTAAGATTTTTCTAAACTTAACATATAGAAAATATGCCAGTCAACCTTAAATTCTCACAAATTAAAGTGAGTAAACACTGACTGCCAGAAAATGAGTAATTTTTCATAAACAGATATTCCCCCATACTTTCACCACCACTGAGGATGATTATTCACACACACAATTCTAGGAAGTCTATTTCAGCATCTTTTATTATGAACTAAAAACTGAATCCTCACTCTGTAACAATGGAAAAATTGTTAAGAATATTGCCTATAGAGAGGGTTGGGTTTGGTTTTGGTTTTAAGACCCTAATGACTTGTTTTTCCACTATATTTTGCTGTTGGTTTCAGTGCTATCCGTTGTAATTGGAAACATAATGATTCTAACCCTGTTTATAACCCACCTCTACAAACAATCATAAATTCATAAAACATCGTAATACAAGTTATTGTCCAAGAATATATATCTTAAGTATAACAAGCCTAGGCTTTCCTGGTAGTCATATTTCTCCCATTATTTTTCTTTCTAATGCAACCCTGCCTTTGTGATCCTGAAAATAAAATCCTTAGTTGCCTGTGTCAGACTGAATGCTCTTGCTTCCTCTGTCACTAACTAGAGGTCTAAACAACTTAATGGTCCTAACAGAATGCCAAAAATCGATGTGGGAAAACCCCTATGCTTACAATTAAAAGAGTCATGGCCTTCTAAGTGTGACTGTATTGCTTGTTCCTCCACCAAGAAGAGAGATCCCTGTGACAGCATCTACGGACAAAGAGGCAACATTTTCATTTTCATTCTCAGCAAGTGCCACTGGACCACTACATGGTGCCTCCATGCCACAGTGGCTCCCACAGAAGACTTGTTCACTTAATTCAATATGGTAAGAACCCATATAATATCTGTGTTTCCCACCCTCTCCCCATCCTACTTATTTAGACACACATTTCTCTGATGTAAGGGCCGTATAACACTGTACTGTGCTTGTACAATGAAGAAGGGATTCTGCATAGGTTCTGTAAAAATTCTAATTTAATACAACCTAAAAATTTGCAAAGTTCTATCAATGCAATACCTTAATGAGCAAAATTCCATAGAATCACAGAATGGTTAGAGTTGGAAGGGACCTTGAAGACCATCAAGTTCCAACACTCTGTCATGGGCAGAGACATCTCCCAATAGAACAGGTTCCTCAGAGCAACATCTAGCCTGGCCTAGAACACTTCTTTGAACAATTCCTGTGTGAAGAAAAAAGCTCAACATGAGCTGGCAGTGTGCGCTGGCAGCCCAGAAAGCCAACCATATCCTGCGCTACATCAAAAGAAGCATGTCCAGCAGGTCATGGGAGGTGATTCTGCCCCTCGACTCTACGCTTGCGAGACCCCACCTGGAGTACTGTGTCCAGCTCTGGAGTCCTCAATATAGAAAGGACATAGAACTGTTGGAACGGATCCAGCAGAGGGCCACAAAGATGACCAGTGGGATAATAGCATCTCTCCTATGAAGACAGGCTGAGGGCATTGGGGCTGTTCAGCCTGGAGAAAAGAAGGCTCCGGGAAGACCATATAGCAGCCTTCCAGTATCTAAAGGGAGCCTACAGGAGAGCAGGAGAGGAACTCTTTGTCAGGAAGTGTAGTGATAGGACAAGGGGTAATGGTTTTAAATTGGAAGAGGGGAAATTTAGATTAGTATTAGGAAAAAATTCTTTCCTGTGAGGGTGGTGAAGCACTGGAACAGGTTGCCCAGAGAAGTTGTGGCTGCCCCATCCCTGGAAGTGTTCAAGGCCAGGCTGGCTGGGGCTTTGAGCAAAGTGGTCTGGTGGGAGNATTGGTCTAGTGGGAATTGTCCCTGCTTATGGCAGAGGGGTTGGAACTTGATGATCTTTAAGGTCCCCTCCAACCCTAACCATTCTATGCTTCTATGATATATGCAAACAGAATACATGCAATTCTTGTGATGAGTTTAAGAGTTCCAACTCTAACCATTCTATGATTCTATGATACTACGAAGTAAAAATGAGGCTATGTGTGCCATATATTCTCAAGGATGATACAGTTCGTATACTTCATACTTTTCAGTGAGGCTTATTTTGCTGTAATATGGAAGCCCAGGCAGAGTTTGAAGTCCATGTTGCTTCTCTGTACAACTACTTACTGGTTCATGCTTTATCCTTGCCTTTTCCATGTCCTGCTTCCAGGAAAGTAGTGTTCCTGATGACAAGTCCATGCCTGCTTGTCTCAGGAAAAAAAAAAAAAAAAAGACAGCCTGCCACTTCATACAGAAGCAGCAAAACAAGATGTGAAAGGTCCTGCCCTCAGGAGAAGAACCTCTTCCTTCCCTTTCCATACACCAGCCTGGAAAAAGTAACCCCAACCCCAAAGAAATAGCTAATGATACTCAGCGGGTACAGAGAGCAGTGATGCACAAACTCAGGGGATAATAAGAGGTAATCAGAAGAAGGAAATGCAAGTCACTAAACAAAACCAAATACTATTATTTGAGCTCCCACTCCCTCCAGATGTTCCCACCCATGCATTTCATACTATAAACCAGAGCATGGGATAAGAAACAGACTGTGCCATCCCTTCCAGCCCTGCAGGCGAGCACAAGCCCTGCCCTAATCTTCCTTTGAGCATTTCTTTGCCCTCTTGTTAATAACTCAGCACTGTTCTGCAGAGAGAAGGAGAGGAGTTCAGTGAGACAACCGGATGGATACATGGCTGGCCTACTGACCTCTTCCCGCAAACCACCACAGGAATTTTCTAATAGATTGTGTTTTCTGCCATTTGCTGATTTATTTTTGTAACCAGCCTTTCATATATGGCAGATGGTTGCTCCAGAAGAAAAAAACACAAGAACTGCAGTACTATTTCAAAACAAAGATCCATCTAGGCTGAGATCCTTCTTTTAACAGATGTCATGAAAAGATGACCCAAAAAAATATGAGAACACGATAATAAAGCACAATATTCCCAAATATGGTTATTCTTGCTAATACTGTATAAACTTTCAGCTCAGGGAACTCCCCAGTTGGCTGCAGTTCCTAAATACTCCTCAGTGGCTTTCTTGTTCATGAACTTACCTTTAAACTATAAGTATCTGCAATAACCTTTGGCAAAATGTTTCATGTGCCTAGTGCCCATTGCATAGAAAGCCTGGCTTTTGCACACTCCAAACCTGGCACTAGAAGTTTTATTTTTTATTAAGGATTTTAATAACATACTCAGAACATAAAAAACCTGCAGGTTTGTAGTCCTCAGCTTTCCCATGCTGTGTTCACCTTACACACCAAAGCCATTTTAGCCAACTATTTACACAATTAGTAATTCAACTTTTTCATTCTTGAGCGCCTTCACAATGTTTGAGAAACACAACCTCGTCCTGGAACCGTGCCACTGCCGGACTTGACCATTTTTTCCTAACCTCTTTCATATTTGTTTTATCTTTAGACCCATCCTCTAAGTCTCCAGCAAGAAAGTATTCTGGAATGTCTCCAGTTTCTGTCAGAGACACAGAGAAGTTGCTTACCCTCCCCAGTGGAGCTTCCACATTCCCTGCTCCACCTCTCCTAGGCTGCATGTTATTTCAATAGGCCACTATGTGAGACAGTGGCAGTCATCAGACAGCAGCACCAGTCCAGGCAAAACAATTGTGCCAAACTTTAGGTTATCATCTATGACAGTTAGAAGCAAGTGGATTTTTCATGGGGCCAGGAAAAAGAAAAGCCAGATTATTTTTAAAGAATAAAATCATCTCTGATTCTCATCCTTTTTTGTTTTGCTAAGTGTAGCCAGGGGAAAACAGTTGAGTACTTCATACAGTTTTATTTAAAGTCTTAACCCCCCAAAAAATCCCTTAAAACATTCACAACTGAATATTCAAATCACTTATTTTTGTCCATGTTTCGCAAACTCATTACTGATTTAAGTGATCGATTTTAGACCCCTTTGAAAGGTTTGAGGGGGATCACAAACAGGGATTTCCACAATATATGGTAATTCAGAACCAAAATAAAATACAAAGGCAACAGAAAAATGGAACTTGGTGGGGAGCTTTCACATAAATTTTTATATCCGCATCCAAAATTACGTAAGAATGAGCAAGTCACCAGCCTTAAGTAAATAAGATTTTTTTGCAATATCCCTTATTTGTTGGAAACATATTACAGATCTCTTCACATCCTTTTCAGCTTCAGCTTTGACATAAGAGTTTGCTCTTTCCTTACTAATCTGACAAAGCTTCAATAGCATGAGCCTTATCCTGGAAGGTACCATGTGCAATGTGTGCAAATGGAAAAGCCTCCAAAAATGCTCAATTTAAAGAAAGACAAGTGAGCCAGAGTCACCTACAGAAGAAAAAGGCACTAAATGTAATCAGCTTAAATTCTACTTTTGGTATTTTTAGGTAATGTTAACAGTAATGCTGAAGGGCTCTTTGGGAACAGAGGATTTTGGTTATTTGCTATAATTTGATTCTGATGAGAATAAACTAGATGGAATTTTCTGGAATGTATTTATAACAAAAAAAAAAATCTGGCATACAGATAAGCAACTTGTCTCTACAAGCTCTTATGTAGCTGATGTCAGAATGAAAACAAAGGAATGTGAATAAGAATGTATTCCAAACAAAATGTTACTTAAGAAAACTCCTATTATTTTCCCATTGCAGGAAACAAACTTCAGCTGACAAATATGAGCTAAGACTTTCATATACATATAATTTTAACATATTAAAGAACCTTACTTGAATATCCATACCAAATTTTAAACATGAGACTTGCAGAATAACATATAAAGATAATTACTTTTCAACAAAAAATATTACTTTTTTATAAATAACTTCTACTATGTACAACTTTTCTTCATGCATTGCTGCGGTTACCAATATGCCATTTTAGATTATATTAAATATTTTGTATATTCACCTATTCATCTGTAACAACTTAAGATTCTGTGTCTTTTGGGGGAAAAAAAGCTATAATGATTTGTCTTCCCACAGTGTTTATGTGCTACCAGCCTCTCTGCAAAGCCAAGGTGATGAACGCAATTAAAAGATCCATTACTATTGGCAGTGTCTACATTCTTTTGCAAAGCAAAAATATTCCAATTATTGATCAGTCAAATAAGAAACAGAAAGAAATGAGTTAATTATTAAAATGAGTACAATGAGTCAAATGAAGAAACATAATCTAATCAACCAGCAAGAAGTAAGAATGACACAAAGATATGGTTTTCTACATTTACATTAGTGTTATGTTCAGAAAAAAAACCAGTGGTCATACCCATAGCCTTCTGTTGTTTGCACAATGCTGAAACTCAGACAAGCCCAAGATTAAGTCTGCAAAGCAGCAGATTTCTCCTCTGCTGTCAACACTTTGATATTTGTGTTGGTTGGCTTGACTCCTTGATCTCCAAGGAATCGTCCTGAAGATCCCAGGCAGATACAGAACCAGAAGAGCAAAGAATATTTAAGTAGCAGAATTACTCAGTGGAATATGCAGGTGTTTGTCTGCAAATACATTAAGATTCTGATGCTGTTTTATTTTCCAGTCTAGCCTTTTATTTTCCTTTCTAGCCTAAACAGGTTAGATTTTAAAAAAAGGCCCTAAAGCAGCATGCTATTTCAACTGAGCTGATTATTCTGATCATGAAATGATAAACTGTTTAAAGTTTTACATTTGGCATTCACCTGAAAGTAAACAAAACAAAATAGAAAATTTAATACTATGCTATTTTTATTGGTGGGGGGTTTGTTTGTTTGGTTTGGTTTTGCAATATCTCCTTCTTGAGGCCAAGAGAATTGTTGACTTGATCTCAAGCCTCAAAGGCAAAAAGCAAAACTCAGATCATATTGTCTCCCCTGAAATCCATGCTGGACTATCCCTGACAATGGAAACTGGAGAGGAAAATTCTCTGCTCTTTTTGGTTACCAGCCTTTCTAGGCAAATCCCCTTTAGTATGTGTATTATACCATAGCAATATCATTCTTTATGTTCTACCAAAACTCTCCATGACATACTCCAGAATGTAAGAGCAGACAAGCTTTGGTACCAGAATACTCACCTGACAACTGATTTCCAATAACCAGTGTGATTTATATAATGTAAACTTCCCCTGTAATGTTTGGGACTCAACAAACAAATATGAAAAATAATGAATCACTTTGGAAATCATCCTAGCTCTGTGTACAGGTCTCTTATTACAGATGAAAGAGTGTCTTTTTGTAAATTGAGTTTGGTCTGATCCCATTGCATTGTCCTTTCCGGCTGGCATAAAGGGTTGCTGTGCCACAGTGGCAGAAATGAGCCCATTTTCACCACCACAAGAGTGGGCAGATGGGGCTCAGATGCAGATGACTATACCAAGAGTGCAAAAGACAGATGAGCATTAAACTTGTCTGATTACAGACCTGTGAAGTCTTTACTCATAGTAGATTCAATGTCCATTTAAGTGAAAGGAATTCTTCCAGATGAAGTGAAAACCCTACTGAAACCTTTATCTGCCTACTGAATGACATTATGCACCTACAAAATTTGGACAGATATAAGGAGCATGATTTTTTTTCCTCTTTGAGTCACTTCCACCACTAAAAATAGCTCTGGAGGACTGACTGTTTCCTAAAACAATTCTTCAAAAGATTCATTGCAACAGATAGCTCATTCACTCACAAACACCAGCTTCACACAAAGCAAACAGCAGCAGCTGCAGTAGCAATCATTGTGACATCTTGGAGTAACTCCTAAGTTGAGAACTCAGGACAGACGAAGGGCTGTTGAATGCCAACAGTACCTAACCAACATTGGTAGAATCCAACAAACCTGCCATATCATCTTAGGAATACATTATTTTCTTTAGAATCCAAAATTTCTTTCAGCAGCACAATTTATTGCCTCAAATCCTAATTATAACACCCAATCGGCAGATGCTGCTTTGACATTTTGTAAGGTGTACCTTATAAAGTCTGAAAATAAAAAAAAATTAAAATCAAATTACAATTGTTTATCTGTCTGCCTTGCAAAGAGTAGATTTCAGTTGGAATATTTTCTGTTATGCCAAATATTCCACATCTAAACCTGAAGTGGAAAAAAGCCAAAAGAGTCATAAGCTTCTGCAACTCGTTTCTGGAAAAGAAATATCTTTTTACTTTTTCAGTGTGAAACATTTTGTTCTAGATATATGTATATATTTTTAATACAAGCTTATGTTAGAAAAAATCAGAAGTAGGGAGCGGTTTCAGATCTGAACATTTCATGCTAATAGACTCTTTTTTTTTCCTAGAAGCAAAATATCCCCATCAGCTTAAATTACTTTTTTTTTCCATCAGAACTTCAAGTTTTTCATCACACAATGTTTTCCTAAAGTAAAATTAGTCTTTCAGTAATTAAATTGCATACAAGCTTCCATGCCACTGGAAAACCTGTCGATATTACTACTGAAGAAAAAAAAAAACCACCTTTCCTGTCTAACATAACCATATTTGCTGGATTACTATGCAGAGCATTCTGGAATTTGGGAAATAATTTCCTCGCAAATGCCAACATTGGAATGAGTAGTGCCTCTAAATTAAACCTTCGTATAGTCAGGATGTACAAATTATAAAGAGACTGCAGTCTGGTCCCAGTTGTATCAGCCAATATACTTGTACTAACCCACTGCAGTATTTGTTTCCATCTGTAACTCAGTGTATTAGGTAATGAGCTCTGACAATTTGTAAAATGTTTTTTAAAACTTTGCTCTAAATCACTTCAGAGACTACAGATGAAACTAAGTAACGTGGTTATTATTTTACAAAGCATTTCCATATTATGGGACCAACAACAATTTCATAGCTTTGGCAAAAATGAGAAATAAAACATGATGCAGCCACAGAATAAAACCCAAGACCATTAAATTCCACTGCACTTTATAATGGTTTTTCAGAGAAATTAACAAGATCTACACCATCTAACGCAACTTAAACACAACTATCATTTCATAAATAGTCAACATCGCAGTTTCGCACTGCTGACAATAATTTCTATCAGAAAAGAGATATGATACAATCTGCCAGTATTTTAAAGGATTGGAATCCCACTATATTTTAAATGATCCTGAAAAAAAACCCCAAAATAAAACCAAAATCAAACTAAAACTATTTTTCTTACAAAGCTGAGACAAGTTCTGAGTTTACAAAGTATTTTCAAAGCAAGCTATTATACGATCTTTCCACATTGTCACTTGGAAAAATCTCTTCCATACAGAAGAGACTTCCCTACACGGTCCATGTCAACTGTCAGAGCACAAAAAATCCCCACCACTGGATTTCAAAGCAGATTCTTGTTTTTATGACAGGAAGTCACCAGCAGCACACAAAATGAAGACTCCTGAGGATTTGCTGGCTCCGTGCACAGTCCTGGGGGATCCCAGCGGGTGCCAAGCAGCAGCAGAGCCCCATGGGGGAGCAGCTTGGGAAAGGACTTTTTAAGATACTTCTGCCTGTGAAAAGGGCCACACCATCTTCTACAGGCCTTCACCTTCACTCTCTACAGGTGCAGCCCTCAGAAAAGCTCCTCAGAACCATGACCCCCATTGCACTCAGTTGTACACATGTAAAGCAAATGCCAATAAGGCATTCGGAAGAATTTAAATCTGGATAAAACCCAAGAGGTAAATGCAGCCTGAGCCTAGCCTCTGAGCCCATGCGTGAAATTATGACTCCAAGCAATCCCAAAACTTCCCAGCTCCCTGAATTCTCCTTTTCCTCATAACTCCTCGGTTTTCTTCATAATATACAACCTAGCAGCCTTCTAAGCAACATCCCTTTGTCCAGTGTGTCCACAGACACATTACCCACAGGAACACAACAAACAACCTTAACAGGGATTATAAAGAATTTCTGCTTGCAATTATTTTTCCTTCATAGCATTCAGGATTTTTGGAACTGCTGAAGTTGCTTTTTGTAGCCTAGTTTATCTCTGATCAACCTTTCTCCTCTGTTACAGGGAATTTGTTCAACAATTTGTTGTCAGAGTATCACCGCAGGGTAAATCTCAGCTGTCACTCTTATTCCTAGTTTTAGATCTTGGTGAGATGCAACCAATGGGACACTTATTCATAACACACACCAGAAAATTTACATTAATTTATGCTGGGGAACCAGTTTTTAACAATCTTATAATATTTTGAAAACTCCCTTTGTGCCAAGATCCTTCACATGGAAAGGAAGTTCCCCTCTGAATATGTTAGAGCCCTGGATTTTATTTGTACAGTAATTGTGCCTGAATTTAAATGCTTTATAAGCCCTGCTGCAAAATGCCTGTTTATCTGTATTGCGCCTATTTTTTTCCCCACCTTTTTGGAAACCACACTCTCATTCATCTGCAGAAGACACTCATCTGAATCCCTTTCTCCCCCAACCTCTACAATACAGCTTTACAGCATCCCACCTTGCATTTCTTCAATTCTGTAAGGTGAGTCTGCAATAACAATGTGCAAGCTAAAACTTTGGATTTTCTGTAACCTTCTAAAAGCCGTAAGTGATGCAGATTTCTCAGATAAGTAAATCCCCTGAAGTTAAAATACTCCTTATTCCAATACTTCTGTTTGCAATCTATTCTAAAGACCTGTACACCATTTCCAACATCAAAATTACAGAATGCGAAAGGCTTGAGGTACCTGAAAATTTCAGATCGTACTCACCACTACTTCAGACAGACATAGGTTTAGAAAAACCACCATAAAAGTGGGAAAAGAGTGTTCTGTTCTGGAGTTAACCTTAGCGTAATTCATCTTTTCAGCCCAGTTCATTCTCAAAACTAATGTTTGGGGTAATTGTAGCAGGTCAATGCTGTCCCTGCTAGACTGGAGCGTGGAGACTTTCCATTGTAAGATCCATACAAACTACATAGAGCCTCCAGCAGCTCCTTCCTTCTCTCCCAATGTTCTCATCAGGGCTGCAGCCATCCTTGCCTTATAGAGATGATGATCTCTTTTACTCAAATGGTTTCCAATCTTCTACGACTAAGCAAAGTTTTCTAATTTGGAATGAGTTCCTCATCATCTTCCTCCTCTCCCTTCAAGAAAAGGGAAGAAAAACTAGGTACTTGGTAGATTGTACAGCTAGAGACACCCTTTTGAAACATCTTAATTTACAGAAGTATGTTATTTCCAACCAACCCATTCTTATTGTTCATGAGTATACAACTAGCTTTTTTATTGCAAAATAACAGTAAGAAACAGTTCTTTTGCAGATTTCATTCTTTTGCTATTTTTTGCCCAGCTCGAATGTATGCACACAATAAATAAACTATAATTTTGGTTCTAAAACAGCTGTCATCTCTTATGAAAATTTGCTGTTCACAAGCAATGTTTGTTGCGCATAAAATCCTATAAAGATATAATACCCATAATTATGCTACTGTTATTAAGGCAATCATAACAGATACCATATGGACTTTAAAGTGACTTTCAGTACAATTTTTTAATAAATGCAAGATCACTAACACATTTTGGAAGAAAAATTCATGCCACAAAACTGCATGCTATTGCTAACATATATAGATTACTCTGTTTAGGGTTTTTTAATGTTGTCTGTACCTAGAATAACAATGCAACTCATAGCTTCTATTGATATCTCACTTTCAAAGGCTCTCCAGACTTGCTGCACATCATGTTTTAATACAACAGTGACTGTGTGCCAGAATTCAATGCTCCTGCATATATGCCAACTTGTAGCTACTTTCAAAATGAGGTACTCACTAGGAATTAGTGCCAGGATAAATCAATGGCACATTCAGTGAGATGTTCTAGCTCCACAAAATGAATTATACGCTATATACAGTCCTTTTGTACATGTCTGTCTTTCTTGCATCTTTATCAATGAAAGCTGAAAAGGCTAGACATGAAGATCCAGAAGGCTGTCAATTATCTAGCCAACAATTAGCTAAACAGGAAGCAATTTTTTTCTACCTGCAAGTTAAATACTGGATTTGTGTATCAGAATAAATTCTGCACTGTCTAAACTATTTCACCCTTTTTCAAAAAGCCCCACTTTCTTTGGATCATAACTACTGTAACACACACAGAGCGACTAAAAGCAGAGGGTGGTGTTGGCAAAAAATAAGTAACTTGAATTGCAAAAGCTAATGAGTGGCAGATAATTGTGGGGATGAAAAATTGAACTTTTGAATGCTCAAACACAAGTCTGCTACTTGCTAGCTGCAGCTGGTATGGACAGGAGACAGAACCGCAAGACAGATCCTGGAAATCAGGCTTTATATACAAAGGCAAATAGCAGGGGCCAACCAGGGACTTTGGCCAGTGATGCCCAAGTCAGGTAACAGTGAGCAGTGGCACAGCATGGATCAATTCCACATTCGCGTCCATGGCTGGCATCCTCCTTACTGGGAAGGCGAGCAGGGACCCGGTGACAGTGACACTGGGAGGGTGCAATGTGAGTGTGAGACCATCAATCAGACTAAAGCCTCTCATCTCACTGACTCTTAAAAAAAAACAGACCCACTATGAACTGTAGGGTTTTTCCCTTCTTTTTTTTTTTTTTTTTTTTTTTTAANCACTCATGATATGAAGTTAGTCTCATTTTTTCTGAACAAAGACACTGCCAAGTTGCACGCTTATCCAATATGCAGTGCTCCTATTGCAAAATTTGTTAAGCCTGAGGGCTGTCCACTCCTACAGTCAATACCCTTGACCAAAAGGCAGGTAAATTTTAGTAGTAATCAAAGCTCATGGAGTTGTGATTATGATAGAGGAGAGGACAGCCTTCTCCACAGAGCTAAACATTAATTTGTGGAAATTTCCATGGTCTGATTGTGTCCCATTTATAAAACCTTCTTATTCACCATCCTTTCAGTCCCTTCAGACATTCAATCAATTTTCCATTCACATCTCCAAAGTGCGACTGCCTTACAAGTTATGTGCATTTGTACCATGTGTTAATCATCTCCTCCTCCAGAACCAAATTCCTTTATCTACTACAACCTCAGAGGCACACGTCTAATTTCACCTGACTCAGTATTCAGAGATAGTATATCATATTTATTTTAGTATGGATTATGCACAATGCCTTAGGTGCTTACACTATGGGCATTTTATAAGTGTAAACTTGATTGATTGGCCACAAGACTGTTTTGGAGAGCTGTAAAATGGATTTGGCCCCCAGCCATGGTTTGCTCGGCAGAGATATACTGTAGGACAGAGATAACTTAACATTTTGAGAATTCATAATGAATAAAAAAAGAAGTATTACAAACCTGTATTTGTGTGGTTGATATATACATATCTATACATGCATTTCTAAACATTTCTCAATAGCAATGCATACTACAACATATAAGAGAATTCTGGTTGGATATTTATCAGCAAAGAAGACTTATGAAAATGTGTTTTCAATAACTGGTGTAAAGTCAGCCCACTC
The DNA here is from genome assembly GCA_013398155.1 of Pedionomus torquatus. Classification (NCBI taxonomy): domain Eukaryota; kingdom Metazoa; phylum Chordata; class Aves; order Charadriiformes; family Pedionomidae; genus Pedionomus; species Pedionomus torquatus. The sequence goes on from VZRU01020772.1 coordinate 56,538, forward strand.
TCTGCTGATTAGATACAGTCGCAGTTCAGAAACAGCCCTATTCAGCAGAGTAGGAAGCAATCACTTGCTGTATGGAGGCTTGAATTGAGAGCTTCATGCTTTATGCTGAATGACTAAACGCAAAAAGATCAAGAAGACTGCATTAATTGCTATCTTAAACTCGAATGGCAAAAAGAACCCAAAATTTAACTCAACATCTTCACCTGGATTGTCTTTACGTGGCTTTTACAAGTGCTGTTTCAAAAAGTCCACTTTGTACTATTAATGCACTTATAGTAACACTGTTTTATCAAGGTGCAAAAGCAGCAATATTGAAGAAGCTATGGTTTTTATATAAACTGTGCAAGCTTAATACCAAGGTTGTTTCTTATATACAGAATAGTTTCTTCATACCATTTCATGCTTCCCTTTCATGTTACTAGCTTGACTTTTCAGTCTTAGTAGTTACAAAAGAGCCCTCATGTCAGCTGATGCACCTCTTCCTCAACTCTGGTCTTTAAGAGTGTAAGTCCTGAGAGAAGAACTGGGAAATCTTCAAAGCAGTTAAATCATCATATTTCGCATACAAGATTAAAGCACGACAAAACACTGTTTTTCTTAAAGCCGTAACTTTCTAGCACTCTGCAGTTTCCCAATACTGTACGGATAATGAGAAAGATTGCAACAATTAAATCCAAACACATGGTGGATTGTCCATTATTCTATATCTGCACTACTTTCAAATAATATTCAAACCAATAAACCTCAGTTTTAGAGTGTAATACTCTGGTTTTCATGTAGATGCTTAGTAACATCTGTAATATGTGGCAACATTACAGCTATCTTGATTTTAAACATTTGAATTTTATATTTTTAAAAAGCTCCACAGTTGTGCTAACGATTTTTTTTAAACAAAAGAAATCAGGCTAATTCTGATTTATTTAAAATTTCTTGTACAAAACAGGGTATATTACTAAAGTATTGTATAAAATATGCATGGTCTGGATTCTTAAAAACATTTGAGAAGGAATTTATTTTTAATCCTTATGCTTTGAATAATCCTTTCTCTTCAACTCACACATATAACTTTCTTTATTGCTAGTATAAAGCAAAACCAGACAACGTAGGCAAGAGTAGTAAGATATCTATAACATTTAAAAAAAAATTATATTAAATAATTTAATTTAGGAATATTTTTAGAACACTCTTTGATACTAGAGTTTTAACTTCCTATCTACAATAAACTGAAGTGATACCAATACAATGAGCACCACTTTTCCTTCTCTGGTGTTTAATGAATCTGTGTATTTTATTTCAAGAACCGTGGCATATCTAAGCACACAGCTGAACTCTAATATATTCCCGCAGCAGCCAAGGCGGCAATGGGAACATGGGATTATTTTTCCCTGACCTTCTCAAGTCTAAAGAAGAAATGCACATTCTGACAGCAGAAGAGCCTCAATTACCCACTGCACAAAAAGTTTAGAAACACCGGCACCAACCTTTAAACAGGAGAATTACTTCCTTTTAACAAAAATGGCATGAGCTGATAGAAAATATTTTGTGTAACATTACAAGAATATAAAAACTAAATTTGGTAACATGAGTAATATTTACTTCAGAGGGGGACTAGCTGCATACTTTGGAGAGAGACTTACTTCTCTTTACAGAAGAAGCATAAGTCCAACCACAAACAGCATGAAACTATCTCATGGGCCTCTGAATTTTTCATATAATAACTTGATAAACCTTAATCAAGGACAAAGAGGCATTTGTCCAAGTCCTATACAGGCACCTCTTCCTAATTTTTAAGTAGAGTCAGACTGGAATCATGAGTCTTACCTGCAAGAAAATATGTCAGATTTTTTCCCTATAATAAAACGTAGAACCATTTCCAGGCAATGTCTCCAAAAAGCTCTGCTGGACCACACCAAAGAAGAGCCACTAAGGAAAAGCCGCCATTTTCCTCTTTATGACAGTCCTGACATTAACTTACAAATATTACAGACTGATTCACTAAATCACCAAAAGCGTATGTTCCCCTTGAAGAATACATATAGTCACAGCTGATGTCAATGAAACAAGGTCCGCATTTAATGGTTTGCTGGATCAGGTCCTAGCCTACAGCTGGTTACCCATAAGCAGCACTTAATCTGCTGTTGATCATCTGTGTGCTAACACAGCCCTAGAAAATGGGATGGGAAAATAGGAAAAAAAGGTACAGAGACAAAATGGATCATTATGACAGTTCACTGAATCACCAAAAGTGTGTCTTACCAACCACAGACAACAGTTGCATGGAAATAGGGTTTGGGGAACAATGAAACAACTTTGTCAAGATCATGCCATCCATTAACTGGCACCTAAACACAAACTGGCATGATCCAGCTACCACAGCTCAGGCTACTGTTAAAGTTAAATTTCACTCTTTGAACTGCAAAGCTTATAGGACTGTCTTCCTTTTAACTTTAAGTTGATTTTTAAGGTAATCCATTACATCATTAAAGTTAGAAAGCATAATTTTTCTCTCCTCAACAGAGAACATCCTTTAGTGGCATAGCAATGTCAGTTCTCCAACAACTAAACAGGCAAAATTATAGTCTTTAGTATCAGTGCACGGGACAATGAAAGGCTTCCAGAAAATTGCAGGATTTTGCATCTTCTATCTCAAGGGAATGCCAGTGAGACACAGGCCATCGTAGTTGTATGTCATTTACCAAATGAAACATGGCAGTCAACAAAGGAAAGAATATCTTCTAGGCAGGATGTAGGTCCCTAAGTAGGTCCCAGCTCTCAAAGCATCAAAGACAATCACCTTTTCCCCCCATCATTCAGAGTACTGACAACCTATGCATTACCGTACTAAGAAACACACGACTGAATTTAAAAAAATCACCACCACTGGAATGTTTTGACTTATGCACTACATAAGAGTCCATCAAGGGGAGCACATGAAGGTTAACTTTCTTACTTATGAAACAAATATTAAGAAAACATTTTTTAAAATTTCAAATCAGACATTTCTCTGCACTGATTTCCCTGATTAAGTAATCGTTAATAGCTTGGCAACTACCAGGTTTCAAATGGTTAAGTAATTCCACTTTTGTGTGTCTAGGCACATTAATGAAATGTTGCAGTATTTATATACATTTTGAAAACTGTATAAAAGTCCAGTGTTTACTAGAGTAAAATTAGGGTGGGGTTCTTTCTCTTCCTGATATTACTATGGTTTTCTCAGGTGATCTTAAATCCAGCAGAAGGAGTACGTTTAAAAGTTTAGTGGGCACCCGTTGCACACTGGTGCACAGTCTTTGGGGCAGGACACATCCATTAGATAACTGATGACTGAAGGCCAAAGAAGTATGCCTGCGCAAAAAAACCCACCCTATGATGTTTTTTACTTCTTTCCTGGAAGTCAGGAGAGACAAGCATGGGGAAGAAGGCCTGGAGCTCTGTGAAGACAAACAACATGGCTGTGGCAGATGAGCCGCACAGTAGCAGCAGGTGATGCAGCAGCAGAGCTCATCACATCAAGTAGCACCAAGAACTGTGGGAAATGTTTACAGGGGCTTGCATAGCCAAGTATATGCTACAGCTGTTTCAGCCACCCACTGCTAGGGCACTCTCATCTGCAGCTCTGAAGAGCTGACAATAGCTGCAGCATTCAGGGGAGCTGGATTTTTTTCTGAACAAAAGCTTTTCCTTATTCATTCACTCAAGGCACACACACACTAACAGTCTAAACAGAAACACATCCCACTATGACATATGGCTGCTGACAAAGATTGAAACTGAAGATGATGCAGTTCCACACACACTTCTCATCACAGTTGCACTCACCCAGAAAAATTGTGTGCTGGGAAACAAACAACAGGATATGAGAGTAAAGACCCACACTGTTCTGCCTAAGAGACATTTAAGGGGAAAGAGGGAAACTATTATTATCTTAAACCTGCCACGTCTTCCACAGACTCTGCCAGACACCTCTTTATGCTCACTGCATGAATCTTACAGGCCTCAAAACGCTCTTCCTTCTTTTGAGAATAAATCCTCTGTAGATCTTAAAAGGCACACTCTAATCAACCTAGGGCGGTTAATGAAGTTAAATCCCGTTGCCTGAAGGGAAGCAGCTGCCCTGGAGCAGAGGGATGGCGCTGCAGTCTCTCTTCACTCAGCTCAGGGTTCACCTTAGCTCCTATGTGTTTTGGCCCAGTACCATCGCCTTTGGTACAAGTAAGTCCGGGATGGCTGCTCTGGCTTGGGCTGCGGTTACAACTCAGATTTCTTTTTTAAACTTGGGCTAAAACCTGTCATCTCTGCAAGGAGTACAGCGGCAAATGCATCCAAGTGTTCATGGTCTTCCAATAACTTTCCCGCTATTTGCCCTAAAGGACATGCCTGCTCCAAAACTGTCACGATTAACTTGGGCAAGGGGGAGAGTTGAAGACTACAGAAGCCTTAGTAGAAACACATGATATGTCCCAAGATGCTCTCGTGGGAGCACAGAAATAGAGTGCAAACAATAACAGGGTGTAGCTCTGCTCCCAGCTCTGCTCAATCAGGCACTTGGCCCTGGATTCCTAGGGGAAATAGACCTGCTTGGTTCTTCAGGCAGCCCCTGTAAGGCAAATCCCTGCCTGCCTGGGCTGCAATACAACCATGCTGCTCAGTAGTGCCAATGAGGTGGTTTAGCTTAAATTAGGAGCCAGTTTAGGATTTCAATTCAGCTTTGTTAGTGAAGTTGATGGACTGAGATGGACTTGCACAAAGCTGCTGTCTCCAAGCCATAGCCCTTGTAGGATGGAGGTAATTTTATTGGCAAAATTGTTCCATGAGCTGAGCAAACTGTGGTTCAGGTAAGCATTGCTTACTGCTGCTGTTTTCTCCTCCTGGATTAGCAGAGAGAGAGATATGCTTATTTCCTGTGATAAGCCTTTTAATGACAGTATCTGAATGCTGTATCCGTTGTGCTAGGCCAAGGAAACCCATTCCCAAAAAGCCATCATCCAGGAGAGGAGATGAAAATATTTAAAGGAAGCTTGCTAGCTTATAATAAAACACAAATGTATTCACAAAAAAATTTTCCAAACCATGTAACTTAATACCAAAATTGTAAGGAGCAAAATAGATCACCTGTAGACAAAAAAAAAAAAAAAAAAAAAAAAAAAGAAAAAAGAGAGGGTGGGAACGGAGGGCATCAGGCACTGAGTCAAAGGGACAACACACAAGGATGTTAAGGATTTTAAAAACAACTGGTGGGACAAACAGTAACCTAGCTAATCCTTGATACTGGCACCCTGCCTATTTAGAGAGAGCAGCAGCTGGTGAATCTGACGTAAGTCTCTGCATCCAAAGCAGGAACTTACTGTAATGAAACCACAACCCACATTGGAAAAAAGACTGTAAACTTAACAAAAAAAAATCAGGATCTCAATACATTATGTGTTTCATTAAATTATTTCCATCCAAACAAAATTAACCACATAATTATCATAATTAAACTGATTAAAAAAAAAATCCCACAAAATCAAAACCATCACTTGGACTGAATCTCATGTTTAAGAAAAAGAGGGCAAGGAAAAAGAAATTAAAAAAAATCACATCTTCTTTGGTTTGAAAAGTACAAATCTGAGACCTTAAGTGGCATAAAAGTAGAGTTCCAGAAGCCCGAGGCGCTAAGCAGAACTACTTGGACTGGAAGAAATACGGATATTAGTGAACCACCTCATTCAGGATCCAGTTACTCTTCCACCCCCATTAGAGCACTACAGGAATTTCAGTTCCTTTATTTTGGGTACCGTGAGAAAAGCACCTTCTGATGAAAACATCCACACCTCGCTTCCCCCCTCCCTCCCTCTCCTTGGAGGAGGAGGGCTAGATTCACATGCACCTCTCAGCATCAATAGATACTAACCCTCTGCATCTCCCTGACCAACTGGTTTCCAGGATTATTTTTCTCTTTCTTTCTTTCAGAGAATAAAAGGGGAAAAAAAAAAAAAGACTTTGAGGCACACCATACCTTTTAATCTTTCTCTTAGTTGTTTGATATTAATTAGCAAGGGAATAAATGACCATCTGTATAACATCAACAGTAGTCACACGATGCCCCTGAATCTCATTTCAGGAATTCCAGTTGCTGCACCTGGCAAGAGTAATGGAAGGTGCAGATTTCACAGAAAAATCCTTTAAGGGTTTTTGGGCAAAGGTTCAGGCTGAGAGGCACACAAAGGGGTGAAGAGACTTTAATTTAGGAAAGACAGAAGAGGAAGTCATCAAATCATTAAATCATTTATTTTGCTCCATAAACAATCGTGTGCATAAACATCAAAGTTCTACTTGTATTATCTGTCATTGACCTTCAACGTCAGAAATGCTCAGTTTAGAAAGAAAATGGCTTTTTTTGTTCGTTAATACAGCCAGCCTTGTAAAAACAGCTCTGGAGTTGAAAGTCAAGCTCTGTTCTTTTTTGTTCATATATCACCGTAGAAATTGGTGGTGGAAAACTTAATAGAAATTGTCACTGGAGTCAGCAGATATGGGTTTTCAATAATCTTTGGCAGAGCCACCAAGTAAGAAAGTTTTCCAGAGCAGAACCCTGATTGAAACAACCAGACTGTGCCTCCAGGGCTGCGCTTGAAGCATGAGAGCAGAGAGAGGGTATGCAAGATTGTGAAGGGGACACAGGACTCACTTTTTTTCCCCCCTGACTAGCAGATCTTTAATGCAATGTACATACCTCGCCCCCCTCGCTCCCACCCCCATCTGCCATGCAGAGTTTGGTCACACTGTGAATAGCTGTGATTTGCTGTCTCCCTGCCAGTAGCTCCCTGCCTTCTCCCACACCAGCATAAGCACTGGGTCTGTGCCTCCGAAAACACAACAAGCGCTATGAAAATTTTAGCTATTCCAATCAACCCCTCCTGCTTCTTAACCTTTTGCTAATCCCCCTCCCATACCATAGAGTGTGCTGCACATTTCAGGAAGCTGAACCTTGATTTGTGGTGGGGAGCTTCACTGAAATAAGATCAGTGCTGCTCCAGTCAATCTCCAGATCGCCTTGACGCCAAGCCCAATTCTGCTAATGTTCAAAATCTTCACAGATTTTTCTGTGCAGCCAGGAGAGCCAAGTTCAACACTAAAACTAAATCTGTTCCATTTTCTCAAGATTAAGATCTTTCATTTCCAGCATTTAATTCACAGCTTTTAATGCATAAGAAATAACACTTATCTGAATTAGCTTCTCCACTGCTTTTACAGACCATATCACATCGATCCAGGCTTCTACAATGTAATTTGCTTTGGGATTGCCAACAGCCAAAAGAGGAAGTTTGCTGCTGGATGGTGGTGGCAGAACCAGCTCTTGCTGGATGCTGGGCGAAAAGGATTTTCAGGAGGCATTACAGATCTGGCCCAGATACTTATCCTCCCATGTAATGTAGTAACTTGCTCTGGTTAAGGAAAATTTATGCAACTATGAAGGGAGACTCTCTTCTCCTTTCCCCTGGAGAAAAGGCAGCTCCATTTAATATCTAAGGCGCTTTACATGCCACTAGTATTATTTGTCTCACATTTCAACTTCAGTAAGCTATTATACCACCATTGAACAACATTATAAATAAGCTGAAAACAAACTTAAAAGTATAATTTACATTCACCAACTCAAAAATAGTCGCTTGGGAAGTCTCACGCCATGGGGCCGCTTGTGTCTTAATTACAGACTGCTGACCGTCTTGTTAACTTTGTCTCCCACAAGTGTTGCAACAGGGGAAGTGGTGAGACACCAGGGATGGATTATAGCTAACAAAGTTGTTTAGCAACAATGAAATTATTTCATATTATATTCATTACAGTAATCTTGTATAAAACAATTTCTTGGCTTAATATTCAGAGAATTTCAGCTTTCTTCACACAGGCATTGCTTTAGCTATCTATAATGATTAACTCTACCATTTGAACGGTGATTTGAAACACATCTGGCACTACAAGAACAGGGGACGCTTTGCAAATACATATAAATAGAACAAGACACAAATAGGTCAATGAAACATAATAAATGTAACGTGTCAGTCTAAAAGTTTTTATTAGATTATTCAAATATTTAAGTCCTCTTTACAGATTGATAGGAAGGTTCATTCCACATTGTACTTTGCATGAGGTAGAAACCGAGTTACCTGCCTGGTATAGAACACAAGCTGGAAGATGCTCCGGTGGCTGCACACACCATGAGACTTAAAAGTATTCTGTATGTTGGAGTTCTGTGACTAAGGAAGAAGTAGATGGCTAAATATTATTTCTTATGGTAACAGATAGCCTTCTTCTGTTGTTGTTTTTTAATCCAGCTATTTTTCTTCCAAGATGTCTGGTAGGCATGGTCTCCTGGAAGGTAGCAGAAGCTGTCTGGGTTTTATTTCTGCAGTGGGCTTTGAAGGCATTCACTTTTGAAACAGAAATTTGTAGACAAAAATTCTTTGTTAATGAAAAATTTGGGGTGGGGTAAAGGGGAGTATGTTTGGATTTTGAAGGTATTTAAGCAACCCCCCCACTTTTTAAGATCTTTTACCTCATCCTGAAAAACAAAACCATGTCACCAAGAACCCACGGAAACAGAAGATCTTTAACCTCCCAAAAAAAGTGTACATTTCTAAAGGCCTAGCAAAGAGACAGTGGCATTTTGGCAGAAACACTATGCTCCTTCTTCGCTGAGCTTTAACAGAGCCACATGCTGGTCCATGGGCTTCCCGTGGCAATGGGAATTTCCCAGAACGTCAGCTCAGCTGCATGCTGGGCACAGAAGTGAAGAAACTCCATGCACTGTCACATCCTTCAGACTCATTCTCCCTCTGACATGTTCCCCCCATCACCGCTGAGTCAGTCGGAGTCAAGCTGGGCGTCCAGCAGCACAAATTGTCTGCGCAACACCGGCTATCACAGCTCCCGCAAGCTGATGGGGTATGGAATGGCTTCAGCACTAGGAGATAATTTGCCAAGCTGTTCTGCTGCTCCTGAAGCTAATCTGCAATTTTACAGCATGTTCTTTGATTTTTATAGGAAGGCTTCTTTCAAAACAGAAAACTCCTCAATCCACCCTAGAAGAAGCTAAGCATTGAGGAGTGGAAAATCTCAAGACTCATACACACTTGGCTAACTTTTTTTCCCCTGGGGGCATTTTAAAGTAGTTTATGAAATCAGCCCAAAATGTATACAGAAAGAAGTTTATAACATTTCAAACAGTATTGTATTTCACCCCAATTTCAAAGTTTTTCTCTTCCTATGGCCCAATGAATTAAGTTTCCAATCTTGCCGACAGGTTCCTTTTTGTTTGCTATAGTATAAACACGGGTCTCTTCATAATAGGCCATTTAGGATCTGTATAGTGAGAGTATTTCGAAAAGATCTGAAAATTGTTCATCAAAATAGGCTACATCCCTGGTAGACTAAACGTTAACTTGAGACATCTAAACAGATGCTGTACAAGAAATAAATTTCAAGGCACACGGTGAAATAGCAGCTCTGCTGTAACCAATTGATTCTGTGACAATACAGCACAAAGATGCTGCAGCTAAGAAAAATGTCAACTTCATCTCAGCCCTGAACAAGTTATAATAGCAGCAACATTGGCTTAAGGCATTTTTAAGGAATTATTAACCAGTCAGGGTTAGTAGCTGGAGGCAAAGTCAAGGATTAAGCTCTGTGAAGATAAACACATACAGCAGCTTCAAATAATGTAGTTGACTTCAGTTTAATCATTTTGTTTCACTTTCAAAAAAACTTATGATCTCTAGACAGAAAATATGATTCATATCTGCAAAAGAATATACACATAGACACATCCCCAGGCAAGAGCTGAAGAGATAAACTGAAACACTGTAAAAAGTAAACATTTTCCTCCTACCAAGAGAAGGGGAAGACTTCCACTGGTCACAATTAAATTAAACAAACAAAACCTCTAGAAAGCAAGCAAATGCCTGACAAATTTGATGGCCTTCTATGATACTGCCACAAACTTGGTGGACAAAGGCAGGGCAACGGATGTCATCTTCCTGGACTTATGCAAAGCATTCGACACTGTCCCACATGACATCCTAGTCCCCAAACTGGAAAGTCAGGGGTTTAATAGATGGACCGCTTGGTGGGTAAGGAACTGGCTGGATGGCCACAGTCAAAGGGTTGTGGTCAATGGGTCAATGTCCAAGTGGCAGGCAGTGATGTGCGGTGTTCCACAAGGGTCAGTACTGGAACCTGTGCTATTTTGTGTCTTTGTTGGAGACATGGACAGTGGGATTGAATGCACCCTCAGCAAGTTTGCTGACGACACCAAGCTTGGCAGTGCAGTCAACATGCTGGAGGGAAGGAATGCCATCCAGAGGGACCTGGACAGGCTTAAGAGGTGGGCTAGTGCAAATGGTATGAAGTTCAACCAAGCCAAGTGCA